>CM033647.1:82903718-83086218 GCA_019512145.1 Engystomops pustulosus | reverse complement strand
TGTCCTCAAGTCAGGAGGCCGGAGAACATGCCAAATAAGACATGTGAGTTGTTGGTGGGTGGAATCCCGCTATCAGTGGAGCTGGACTGTCTTCAGGATGTCTCAAGAGTGCACCCCGACATCTTAATGTTTCTGAGGAGCGAACCTGGGACGGGTAAGACTGTATGCATTGAGTTTAAAACTGTCTTTGGGACTGTGACTCATGAGCTTGAACTCTGTTCAGACCTGGAGGTTGAGTTCATACTGGGCAAAGACTTTGCTTGTTTCTGGCAGTTGTGGGAGAGTGTCCCAAATGGTGCCAAAGCTGCCTATTCCTGGGAAAAGCCTCCTGCACCGTGTTCTGTACAAGAGTCTAAAAGAGACAGTGCAGAGAGATCACAGAGGAAACTCCCTGAGGTGATGGTGGACAGAGTCTCACAGTCTAGCAGTCTGAACGGTGACCAAGATGGGTTAAACCCACAGAATGAGACTGTACAGCTGGGACTTGTAGAGTCTAATGGACTGTGTGATAACAACAAATTGCATGCAATAACTTGTACTGAAATGGACACTGAAGTAATGTCATGTTTTGTGAATAACCTGCCTTTAACCCATGATTGTATCTCATCACCTATTCTGGTAAATGCAGAGTGTGAACAGGCAGGTAAAGGTGCAGCCAATTGTAATGAGGGGATTAGCTCAAGTGTGCCCCTAGAGGTTGTGGGTTGTAATGCCAAAGATGGCAACACTGATAAGCATGCTGTAGCTAATGGCAACCAAGATGGCAATGCTACCATAATGCTTTTGTGTGAAGCTAATGTAAATGATATTGACCATGGTTACCTTCCAGCTCAGAGTAAAGTGAGCACTGATAACTCTGAATTGCGTGAGTGCGAGCTGTGCCTTAATCAAATGGCTGTAAGTGCCAATATTGTGGATAAGCTTGTCAATGGAGATGAGATCTATAAGGCTGACAATGTGTTTTGGCCTACTGATATATGTTCCACTAAATGCTTTCGTACTCCAGACTCTGTGGGATGTGAGGATCCACAGTTTCAGTCACTGGTTGATGACCAAGAAGGTAAAACATCCGATAACAACCAGAGGTCTGCTGAACATGCGGGGACTGGTTTTACAAATGTGAGTGTGAACAATGCCAAGAAAGTCGCATACAAACTGAAAAATCATAGGATAAGTTGTTCGGGTGGAAAACCTTATAAATGCCATGTTCACTTTGCCAAAAAAGCTGCAGCAAAGAGGCACATGTTGCAGAAGCATACTGACATGATTGATGTTTTGCATTGTCTGTCCCATGATAAGGACCTTGAAGAGCATTTGAGCATCCAGCTCGCATTCAAGTTCCAAGGCAAGAAATGTGGGGTTGTCAAGTGTTTTAACAGCATTTTGCACCAGAAATCTTGCAAAAAGGTGACAAGGCTGAAACCAGACCAATGTGAACAGGTCTGTAAGCCAAGCATGATGCTTAATTGCACGCAGTCTGAGTTTGTGTATGAACAGGGTGCAAGTGAGACTACAAGCCATGGAATTGCTGAGGTGGATCCTGATTGTGGAGACTATGAAGATACGGTGAGGGAACTTAAAGTGGAGACCACAGCAGTACATGGGTGTGAAGCAGAAAAACCCTTGCCTCCATTCCACTCCTTCTAATAAACCCAGAGGTAAACTGTTGGATGAATTGAATCTGCCAAATGGCGCTGTTGCTGGTAACCCAGTTTATGATCCAGGTACAGGGGCAAGAGTAAACCCCAAACTCCAGGTGATGAGTGGCTTAAATACCAATCTACTACAAGCAGATGGCAAGGAAGATGGTTGTGATGTTCAGAGTCTGACAGAAGTGAGTGATCTGTGTGATGATTTGAAAAGCAGTAGGAAGAAGCAACATCCTGAAAAACCTAAAATGGTAGTTGAGGTTGTGGATGGTGGTCTCCAAGAAAGTGATTGTAAGGTGCCGATAAGAACCCTGCAAGTGCCCGTTGTGGAGGAACGGCGGACTGATCTGGAAAAACTCCAGATCCTGAAGGTACCTGTGGCTATTACTTGTAGAGGTGAGCTTCACTCGTATGAAGAGAAGATGGCCAGTAATGGTGTGACAGAAGAGGAGAATCTACTAGATCACACATTACCGCTGATAGATGGGTACCAGGCATTTCAAGACAGAAGTGGTGAGATGGAAACATGGGCTATCTTGTCCTCTAAAATGACACCAAGGAGAAAGAATCCAGTAGGTGCACCACCCATGAAGAAAAAGAAAAGTCTTGGGCTTAGTCATGCATGGCCAAAATCCCCTAATGTGACATTTGTGGCAGGAGTGACTCCAAATGTAATTATACCGCAATGGAGGAACTTTGACCCTGGAGGGGGGTTGATCTATGTGAAAAAGTCCTACGGCCTTTATCAGGGGGGGAGGATATGTGGCAGGGTAGCTGCCACTACAGTAGATTTTGGGTATAGAATGAGTATGTTGCTGGATGGATGTGGGAAAGCTGGGTGTTTTTGCCACTAATGAGGATTCATTTGCATCCAGCTGGAAGTCCTGCATAACTACCTGGTGCAGACTTCCCACAATGGCTCCACCCTGGGGAAGAGACAGGCTACGGCAAAGGCCTGTGGAGCTGTGGCAGTGAACTGTTGCTGTGAGTTTTTGTGGTGCCTGGCAGTAGGCCAGCACCTGGTGAGGTAGGGAACCTCGATGTATAGTTAGTGCCGGAGAGGCATAGGCTTTATTTTTGCTGTTCTGTTTATTTTGTTTTTACTGCCGAATAAAACTGGCTGCGGTCAGTTATACCCAAGTCGCACAGTGTGGACAGTGAAGTTACTTGTGTGCTGCTGAATTGTGTCCGTCTACCCCAGGAGACGACGATCCCGGACCTAATCCCTTACAATATATATATGTACTGTTCAAAAATATATATTGTACACTGCTCAAAAAAAGGGGAACACTTAACCAACACGATATAACTCCAAGTAAGTCAAACTTCTTTGAAATCACACTAATTGCACAATTTGTGTTGTGCAAATGGAATATACAACCGGTGGAAATTTTTGGCAATTAGCAAGACACACTCAATAAAGGAGTGGCTCTGTAGGTGGGGACCACAGACCATTTCTTAGTAACAATGCTTTCTGGCTGATGTGGAGGTCAATTTAGAATTTTGGTGGTGCTTTCACACTTGTGGTAGCACGATCTCTACAACCCACACAAGTGGCTCAGGTAGAGCAGCTCATCCAGGATGGCGCATCAACAAGAGCTGTGGCCAGAAGGTTTGTTGTGTCTGCCAGCGTAGTGTCCAGAGGCTGGAGTTGCTACCAGGAGACAGACCAGTACACCAGGAGATGTGGAGGGGGCCTTAGGAGGGCAGCAGGACCGCTATCTCCGCCTTTGTGCAAGGAGGAACAGGAGGAGCACTACCAGGGCCCTGCCAAATGACCCCCAGCAGCCACAAATGTTTTTGCACAAACAGTTAAAAACAGACTCCTTGAGAATGGTATGGGGGCCCGACATCCACAGATGGGGTTGTGCTCACAGTCCAACACCGTGCAGGATGCTTGGCATTTGCCAGAGAACATCAGGATTGGCAAATTCGCCACTGGCACCCCCAGTGCTCTTCGCAGATGAAAGCAGATTCACACTGAGCACATGTGACAGACAAAGTCTGGAGATGCCATGGAGAGCGATCTGCTACCTGCAACTTCCTTCAGCATGACTGTTTCGGCAGTGTGTCAGTAATGTTGTGGGGTGGCATTTCTTTGAAGGGCCGCACAGCCCTCCATGTGCTCGCCAGAGGTAGCCTGACTGCCATTAGGTACAGAGATGAGATCCTCAGATCCCTTGTGAGACTACCGGTACGGTTGGCTATGGGTTCCTCCTAATGCAGGACAATGCTAGACCTTATGTGGCTGGAGTGTGTGCAGTTCCTGCAAGATGAAGGCATTGAAACTATGGACTGGCCCGCTCATTCCCCAGACCTATTGAGGACGCTCCATCCACCAACATCGTGTTGCACTACAAACTATCCAGGAGATGGCCGATGCTTTAGTCCAGGTCTTGCAGGAGATCCCTGACGAGACCATCCACAACCTCATCAGGAGCATGCCAAGGCATTGTAGAGAGGTCATACAGGCACGTGGAGGCCACACACAATACTGGGCCTCATCTGGAATATACTGAGCCATTGTAGGAAGGTCATACAGGTACGTGGAGGCCACACACAATACTGAGCCTCATCTGGAGTATACTGAGCCATTGTAGGAAGGTCATACAGGTATGTGGAGGCCACACACAATACTGAGCCTCATTTTGACTTCTTTTAAGGAGATTTCATGAAAGTTTGATCAGTCTTTAGTGTGTTTTTCCACTTAATTTTTGTGTGCGAATCCAAATCCAATATTTTTTTGAGCAGTGTATATTTATTCCGGTCTGGTTTCTGTATGAATAATTTATTTGTCTCTAATATTTGAAAAGTATAACACTGCAGCCTTCAGATAATAAAAGATTGTGCCTCCCTTGTGCTTCTTGCTGCTTTTATGAGAACTATTATGAGAAGTATTTGTAGAACTTACCCATTTGAAGACATATTGAGGTGGCCTCAGACCACGAAGTGGAAGATGATTCAAAAAGATAACAATGGCCACGGAAGGGCATCCAGGTCTGTGAAGTTATGTTTGGGCAAGTTCCAGGTGTTTCAGGTGGATCAGTGGGAGGGACAACTAAAAGAAGAAGACATGAAAGTTGATGTACAGTTTACATTCTCTATGTCATGTCTATTGTCTTACCTTCCTACCGAATATTGTTAACCAGGTCATACACATTGTTACTTTAAACCTGTTTATGACCACATTTCGATGGACCACTTCAGCTTACAGGTGTGCATCACTTAACATGGTATATCCCATGGCTAAAGGGTTTGTCCAGTTTCAGGAAAAAGGCTTGGTAGAAAATTAAAATACAAACTAAGTAGGACTTACCTGCTAAATCCATGTGTAATGTCCCACAAGCCAGGTCATCACTAAATTTAGCTCCAGTTAGTTTCCTGGTCTGCAGTAGAGGGTTGGACCAGCCCTACCATACCACCTTTAAGACTGGGGTTCCCTTGGTTTGACAAGTAATAGTTGCCATAGTCAGTTGAATAGCCATTAACTGATCAAATATAGTGTTGACACCTGCACTATATGATGTCTACTACTGAAGGTTTATGATTTGATGTTTTTGTCATATTGCAACATTTTTTATCTTTCTTGCAGGATCACAGGCTGGGATTGGTTGGTGGCTCATCATGTTTTCGAATGAGCTCTGCAAGATTCTATAAATAGGAGCTTATTCCTAGCTTCTGGGTCTTTCTCTGAGCTTCTGGAGACAGGACCAACTTAGTCTTTCTGTATTATTCCTTAAGATTTTTTCAGGGATATACCTCTCTGCATCTTGCTTGCTGCCTAAACAACAGAGCCCACCTGGCTCCTACTGTTTGCCTTCTGACCCCTGAATCAAGTCTAAGGTACTCCGAAATTCCAGCTGTACATTGAATCATTGCCACTGTCAACAAATCCACTGTTCCATATCCCTGTAGAAAGGATCATCATCAGCCCGTTACTTGCTACCGTATTGACTGTGTCAACCATTAAAGAGGGTGTGAGTTATGTCAAGAGTTCCGTTGTACAGTGTGATTCCTAGCCGGCAGCTAAAATCACAGGCATCCCATTCACCGTCTGCCTGGGGATCCGTTACGAAAAACACATCAGGAGTTCTTGCATCTCCCTGCTGGTGCTGACGGCCATGGCAATGCATGTTCCCGTAAGCAAAGCCGCTGTGACATATCCTGGCTATAAGCCGCACTACAAGCCGGCCACTCAGGTCCCAGGGATCTCTGCTGCCCCCTCCTTTGCTTGTCGACTCTCCACCTACTGTATCATTATTATTTCTGCAGGCAATAACCGCTGTCTAAGTGAGGCCTCCTTCTTGACTACACCCAGCAATATGCAAAAATGCAAAAAAGCGGCTACCTTACAAGTCAATAGCAGAAAAAGCAAAAAATAAAAAAATTGTGTTTATAGAAAAAAAATAGTGTAAGATGGGGGCCCAGTGGCCAGGAATATATTCCAATAAACAAAAAAGCTCAAGGTTGGATCCAGCACACAAATATGCTGCAATAAAAAATGACATCTTAAATTAAAAAAACTACCTTAAAGGGGTATTCTCATCTGGGCACTCACATTCAGTTTCATTAATCTGCCATATATAAATATTTTTTCAATTGGATGCTATTAAAAAAATGTTCCTGTGTGAAGATAATTTCTCATAAATGTAATCATATGGTCCCTTAGAAACGAGATGGTTTCCTTAGATACGACCACCTCTGAAGGAGAGATTGCACAAAGAAACAAAAGGTTTTTGTATATGAAATGTCCAGGAGTTACTGCATGTCGCACAGCTGTCCTGTGGTAATGATAGCTGAATCCTGGTGGTCCGGCAGGACTCTACAGCGCAAGTCTGGCCACCGCTGCCAGAGAGTTAGGTGATCGTATCAGAGGAAGCTATCTGGTTTCTGTGGGACAACATGGCTATGTTTATGAGAAATTATCTTCACACAGGAATTTTTTTTTTAATAACATCCAATTGAAGAAATGTTTATATATGGAAGATTAGTGAAACTGAATGTGAGTGCCCAGATGAGAATACCCCTTTAAAAAAAAGATTGTCAAAAGACAGGGCAGGAAACAAAAAATACAAGACAAAAGAGGATTGGGGAAGTAGGTTCCCCTGCTCCCTCGTCTTCTTGTGTCTTGCATTTTTTTTTTATCGGAAAATTAAAATTTCTATCGACTTCCTTAGCATATTTGAGTATTGGCTCTAACTTTGAGCTTTTTTGTTTTTTGGCCTATCAAGTCAACAGCTGGAAATGGAGCTCAGGTTATCAGGAAAATCTTGAGCTCAGAATTTATGATCCAATGGATCAAAAATTATAATATGTGCTCTCCATTTATGATATGTGATATCTGGAAGATGAGCCGCTTACCATGTGTTTGTTTGCAGATGGAGGAATAACTCTCATCACAGGACGACGTCTTCCATTGTCCGTCCGTATCCACATACACACAGGAGGTGTCTCTGCTCGGCTCCTCGGGGGCCCATTTTGTGTAGTGTACCCTCCAGTTATCAACCCACTTATACGTATTTCTGGTCTGAGAGAATTTTAGTGATTAGCACAAGATGATTCTTTTGAATAATGTAATAAGAGAATGTTTCCATAATGTGTGTTATTCAAAAACCATACAAGTAAAAATATTCCCACCTCATTCCTACTGTACAGGCCGATCCAAAATGGCTCCTTGAGTTTTACCAAGTGAAGTTTTAGAAAAGATGTGGTGTACCCGTCTAAGATGCTGGCGAGCTGTGACTTCTCCTTCAGACACTCCTGACGAGCCTCTTCCCACGTCCTCTTGGTTCTATCAAACTTGTACCTGGCGTCTCCATAAGTAATGTAGTTATTATAGTCTGGAGGAGCGGTGGGAATGACGGGTAGATGGGGATCTTAAGAAAAAACAAATAATTGGCTTGTAAGCAGAAGACTACAAACTATTACAATGACATTTGTAATCCGAAATTTTTAAAAAATCTGATATAGATGGAGGGAGGGTTTGACTTCTGTTTGGCTCAATGGCCATCAAGTCTGTAGTATTGGATGGGACAGCCCTGTACTCTCATTGATAGAAGAGATTTGTAATAAATGACTACTAAGAGAACCCAGATAGGAGATACATCTCTGGTTGCACTTACCCTTGTATTTTTGGCAGATGTATCCTCTCTCCAGGCTACAATCCTCCTCAATCCAGGTGCCATCGTCCTGTACATATCCATGTTGGATAGCCACACAGTCAGTATCCTTAAAAAGATTCAATTCAGAAATCTAAATAGCTGTATATACTCAAGTATAAGCCGACCCAGGTATAAGCCGAGGCCCCTAATTTTACCACAAAAACCTGGGAAAACCTATTGACTCGAGTATAAGCCGAGGGTGGGAAATGCATTGGTCACAGCCTCCCCATTTATATAGCATGCTGGACCCTCCCCATAGTATATAACCAGCACCTGCCCCCCAGTATATAGCCTGCCAGCCCATATCCCCCAGTATATAGCCTGCATCCGCAATATGATTAGGAGCTGCCACTGCATCTCTTGGCCTTTAGCAGTGGCTCTTACTATGAACTAACTGACACCACGATTGCCGCATCATATGTCTGATGCAGTAGATTTTCACCACACTAGTGACCTATGATGCATTTTTTTTTATATAGTCTTAAGCTCCCCTGATGAGTGTACCATGACGGCAAATGAAACCCCTAGGTAGGGCACAACGGTAACCTGACAGGGAAAGTGTGGGGAGTGCCCTTGTTGGGGCAGGAGTTAACTTTTTGGGGGTTAGGGATACTACCTGTGTTGGGGACCAAAAGTTCACCAACACAGAATGGAAACAATTGTACCTGCAGATCCCTGACAACATTGGTAGGATCTACCTTTCACTCCATCTCCTAGGCCAGAGGTGGCAGAGTCCTCTCTGCTGGCACGCGTACCATCTCCCCAATCCCATCAAAGTGGGCACCGACGCCTGCTGGGTACCTGCGCGGCCCCGTTGCACTCTGATGCCTGCCGGGTCACAGCGCTCTACTGCCTGCGCGGCCCCGGCGTCCCGCTGCCTGCTCGTTCACGGCGCGCTGCCTGTGGAATCACGTGGTCCCAGTACAGAGTCATACACGGAGCTACAGCGGCAGTACACCGCCATACACGGAGCTACAGCGGCAGTACACCGCCATACACGGAGCTACAGCCGCAGTACACCGCCATACACGGAGCTACAGCGGCAGTACACCGCCATACACGGAGCTACAGCCATTCACATCCGGTAGTTGTCACCAGCCAAACTGCATGAATTGCGTTTAAGTGATGCTGCCGCACCCCCTTATTCACCCAGCTGGCTCCTTGCAAACTTTTTCTGTCCCTAAACATGAAGAAATGGCTCACAGAAAAAAAATTAGCTCAAACAAGGAAGTCTGCGAGAAAGCGTTTGAGAGTCGACAAATCCTTTTTGGAGGGTTAAAAATGGCAGGAACGTTGGGAGAAGTTGTTCTTTCTAAAGGGGACCATGTTGAAAAAAAAAAAAAAATTTGGGAAAAATGGTTGTCTTCTATTTCTAACATGCGTACTTATTGAACCGCCCATGTATTTGAGGATTTGTGGAAGTTTCCCTAAACGGGTCTACTACGAGAATTTTACAACAAGCTCATCTACGTAAATCTTAGACTAGACCGACACCCACACAAGAGTGTCAAGCTAACACAACTGTTGAAAGTACTATGGTTTTAGCCATTTGCAGACTTGTATAAACACTACCCATTGATCATAATAATGTGTGCTACAGATATGCCATCAATGATCTGGTTTTCAATGCATTTCTTAACAGTTGAAATGAAGAAAAGAATGGACTTACCACTTGGAGTTTTTTTCTTTGTATCGGAAAGCAAGCTGATATGCTTGCAAACACCAAGGCGTAAAGTGAAAAGGGAACGGATCCGCTGGTTCCCACTGCTCCAATTGCTTCGAGCCGTGTTCAGGATCTTAAAAGGAATACGATAGAGCTGTCAATAAGGCCATGGGCTTCATGCTCACACTAGCATCGTCAGCAGCGCATAACGGACATTGTTAAGAACAGGCCTTTGTTGTAATTGCCAAAAACCGCACCACACATGTTTGGACAGGTCTGGTACTCTGCACCTCAAACCCTCAAGCAGGTTTTAAATACATTGTTGTGGGGGACACAAAGATAATAGAACAGACACAAAGCAGGGACATTCACATGCTGTCTGAAGAAGTGGATGGAAAGTGTAAACATTGGGGGAGATTTATTACTGTGTTGATACCTAGTTGATAATTAGGATATTGTTTACAACTTGCAGCTTTCTAGATTTTATTACATTTATTAAATCAAGGTTGGCACAGACGAATGTGGTAGGCATTGATCCTTTTATTTTATAATTTTTTATTTGCATATTTAGCTAATCCCTAGACTGCCCACAGCGCTAATAACACAGGGGAAGATATAACGGTTGCCACCTGATAGGAAAACATTTTATCTAGCTTGTGCGGGATAGCATTTTAATATAATCCATCTTTGGCTGGTGGTTTAGATCTAGGTTATTTGTGTTGAATGTTTAATATCACCCTCCACAATCACACTTGGTTTTCATCAGCTTCTGCTAAACACTTCTGGTGTACAGGTCATGTCATTATAAAAGCTACAAAGCGAACATGCCATGCCATATTGCTGCATATTTTTTTCTCTTTCTCCCAACATTTTCAAAACATGTAGCAAAATGTGCATGGTTACCAAATTTTACACATTAAGAGGACTCTGTCACCATAAAGGCATAGGACTGCTACCGCCCATTTTAGCAGTGATAACCTTAGCTTGATCGAACCCTGCACCACATGACAATAGTTCTCGGCAGTATTCATGGAGGTGGCGGGCTAGGTAGCTCGGTTGGACTGCTGGCACCATTGAAGCCCGGTTCATGCAGCTGCCAGCCTATACTGTGGATGGGCGTTCCAGGGAAGACAGATGTAGCGTGCATAGACACCGGGATTTAATGATGCACTTGATCGAGCAGGTCTCACTGCTTCTCGGGCGCGCACCCACAACACTAGAGCAGACCCAACGAGCGCTTGTCCGCCAGACGCTAGCCTCCAGCGTCAGAGCAGGAAAGCAGGAGACCTACGGGGGTGTCGCAAAGAACGAGTATGATGATTTAATTTATATTTTTACTTGTGTACTTAAAAACTACCCAAAACTACAGTGACCCACAACAGATTGTTTTTTTGTGGCGTTCCCCAAAACTTTTATGGAAGATCCAAGTTGCCACCGAGGGCTATAATAAGACCTAGGATCAGGGATTGTAGAAATCATAAAATGAAATGCAGATTTCTAACTATGTCCACTTTGAAAACCATGTGTCCACTCACAATGCCTATTATATCCAGGTTTGAGTGCTCAAACACACCTCATCCGATGGTTACATTATCAATAGGAGTGGGATAAAGTCATTATATTATCAAAAATACATCTCCTTGCAGGGGCGAATACTTCACCACAAGCACCAGTAGTGCTATTACGTCCAGCTTCTGGCATTGGCTCCGAGTGAAGCCGGGCATCACAAGCAGTGGGTGTCATCTGTATTTCACAGCTGACAGCACGTTCCAACAACCCGCATAAGAGCCGGCTCCGACCAGGAGTGTTAACCCCAGGATCAACCCTGATTGCCGCTTACCAGTGGATCTGACCATCTTCACGCAGCCGGAGTCTGCGCCGATGTCTTTGGCAGTGAGACCCCCATTCCGGCTCTGATGCAAGTCCAGACAGTTTAACCACAATACTGTAAGTATGTAAGCATGTACTGGCTGAAGCAAGCGATCAGAGGATTACTGTCTCAAGTTCAAATACAGTAAAACAAAAAACAAAAAAAATATATATATATATATATATATATATCTATATATATATAGTTCTATATATAACATACATATATCATATATATTAATAAATTATTATTTAAAACAACCCACATAAAACACAATTTTTGGAGCCGCACCATAAACACTGTGAAAATAAAAACATTTTTTATTAGTACAGGCAGTCCCTGGGTTAAGTAAAAGATCGGTTCTATAGGTTTGTTCTTAAAGGAAACCTACCACCACGGATCTACCTATTAAGGCAGATAGTATAGCCCTTTTTAGGGCTAATTCTTTTGTGGCCCAGAACTTTCTTATTTTAATGCAAATTTCCTAAAGAGGCTACTGAGGCATGGGTAGCCAGGGCTGAGGCTACGCGCTTCAGCTACTCCACGCCCCAGTAGCCTCTTGTGTTCCGCCTACCAATGCAACTTCAGCGCGCAACTACAAGGAGCTTCGTGCACTCGTATGCCGAAGACTGGTTATCGTATCTCGAGTGTCGAGGTGTTCGCTGATGATGGGAAAGTCTCGGTTATGAAGCCCGTGGAGAATTGGTCGTTCTGACCAACAATACCTGCACATAGTGTAGCCTGAGTTGAGGTGAGAACATAGTTTGATTAGTAAAGCATATATCGGCCATATTACTATATAAACAGAAGATTTTAGTATTGCTAATCGTTCGCCCACTTCTGTGTGCGTCAGCACTCTCATCGTTTCTCGTTTGTCCGCGCCATGTCCATCCAGATCACTTGTGCCTGATCTGACGTGGTGTTATTTGCGTGTACCAACCCCTTCTCTCTAGCATCACAATCTATTTCTAGTACTTCAATACCGGCTACCGGGATCACTACCGCTTTTTCTTTTTATCTTACAGGCCTACCAATTTTTTTTCATATCCTCCTTTTTTAATTATCTGTATCTTTCTCTTGTTTCCCCTTTTTCTTTTGTCTCTCCTTTCCATGGCTTTTCTTAGCACTTGTTCATTTGTGCTTATCGCTTCTATGTGTGTCGGTTGTTAATCTCCACGCGCCTATTATTCTTGTTGTTATTGTAACCCGACTAGCTTCTGTCATTTTACCTTGTACCTCTCACTCTTCGCCCAATTTTGTGTATTTTTTTGTTCTGTAGTTGCCCTTCTTACCCCAATTTGCGATTCGAGGTAC
Source organism: Engystomops pustulosus (assembly GCA_019512145.1). Taxonomy (NCBI): domain Eukaryota; kingdom Metazoa; phylum Chordata; class Amphibia; order Anura; family Leptodactylidae; genus Engystomops; species Engystomops pustulosus. Next base: position 83,073,561 of record CM033647.1, on the reverse strand, counting down.
ATTTTTCATTGCTTTCTGGCATAAAGAGAAAACGGGCTCTATCCTTAATAACATGAACCGCCGCTGTTTCACCTATGGTTACATATATACCAAGAATATCCTGCTCTTATAGGTTCTCTGTTGGTCTCTACATTACCTACCAGCTTTTTATATTACGTCTCGTCGCGCACGAAGGGGATGATCCTATGACACTATAAGTAATTGCGTGTGCACCTTCCCGGATTTTCTTCTTGTGCTACATGTTTGGCCGCCATTGCTTGGTGGCTTCCCTTTCCTCCTGGAAGGTGGTTAAAACAAATACCACAGGGTAAGTGCTGTAGTGACTTGAATCACCTACTCATCATCCCTATATATGTGTTAAATCTTAGGTCACAACAAGTAACGATCCTCCTTTTTTGCTCTTTACCGTCTAACTATATAAGTCACCACCATTTTCTGGAAACTGCACATAAATGCTGTGATTCAATAATAAACTCCCAAGGCACAGTACAGATATCAAGTTCCACATATAGAAGACCTACCTGTTATTCAACATCACTTCACTCTGTATTGGCCCCGAAGGCCACAAATACAGTTGAAATAATGTGGGAAATTTCTGACCCATCATTGTATGCCTATCTCCAGAAGAATGGTGTGTCCAGCAGGATGACCTCCAAAGACAATGCAGTTTCTGCCAAGCAACGTCTCTTCTTCACTTTTCATCATTTTTCAAACAGCCAATGAAGTTTTGCTTTAGATATCTCGTAAGTTTGCTTGGCAGATGCCACCAGAGAAAACCTTTTGGGGGCGGCTTGTAGTTGCTCCGCGTATGGCTGTGTACTGCGGCTGTACTCCGCGTATGGCTGGTGTACCTGCGGCTGTACTCCCGCGTATTGCTGTGACTGCTGCTTTGTTTCCCTTTGCCGCTGTATGGCTGTGTACTGCGGCTTAGCTCCGCGTATGGTGTGTACTGCGGCTGTAGCTCCGCGTATGGTTGTACTGCGGCTGTAGCTCCGCGTATGGCTGTGTACTGGCGGCTGTATCTGCTCCGCGGATGGGCTTGTGTACGGCGGCCTGTAGCTCCGCGTATGGCTAAGTAGATGTCGGCGCACCTTGGACCCACGTGACTCCACAGGGCAAGCGCGCGTGAACGGCAGGCATCGGGACGCCGGTGCCGCGCAGGCAGGAGAGCGCTTGCTGGTGCGTTATTGTGTTGAAAGCACCTTCTTTTTCGCCAAATGCGGCTGTGTCTCTTTTAATTTTTTGGCGAAGCGGTCCAATAACTTACTGTAGTATTATCCAGTGATCGTGTTTCCTTTTTCTAAAAAATCCATGAGGATGCCGCTGTTTGCATCCCAAAAAAAAATGTCGCCATGACCTTTACGGCCGATGGGTCAGTTTCACTAGGAGAAATCCATTGTTTTGATTGTTGCTTAGTTTCTGGTGTGTAATAATGAATTCATCAACAGCGACAACTTGACACAAAAACTCCTTCGGATCTTGCTTAAATTGCTCCAAACACTGCTTCGAGGTTAACAGACGCATCTGCTTGTTGTCCACAGTGATCAATCGCGGCACCAATCGCGCCGACAATATTTGGTGATAAGTTGGCAATGAAAAAATTAATTGTTCCGATCCACACACCTACGGTCTCTGCTTCTTCGCGCATTTTCGTTCGTCGATCAGCGAGTATCATGTCGTGGACTTTTTTCAATGATTTCCACGGTAACAACGTCTTCTTCCGGGCGTCCTGTTCGCTCCTCATCAAAAACGGATGTTCACCCACGTTTAAATTCGTCCAACTTTGTTCTTTTATCTCCCCCCATTTTTTCCCATCCAAAAACCAAAAGCAAATTACCGAACGATACTACTCTTTTTCCATCTTGGTGAAAATCACGAAACACGTCTTACTCCAATGGCTGCAAATCCAAACTAACCTATCGATCAGTCTGCAATTTGTTTTGCCATTGTTTGATAGATGGCAGTACACACTGATAACACCAACTTCCCTCAGGAATGCCCTCTGTCATCAAACACGGGTACTTATTGAACTGCCCTCTTATGGAGTGCACAATCGCTAATCTCCCAAATGTCTGAAATTTAGGACAAAACCCTATGTGCTGTCTATCAAAATATATTTCAATTTTATTTCAAACTTTGTTGAAAAACTGTGTGCCTGGAGTTGTACCCATAGGAAAGTCATATAATTGTGTAGTGATATACACATGTTATATCCCTGTTTAACAAGACTTGGTTACCATTCAGAAGCCAGTAAAATTGAGCGGCAACTATTGAGGGAATAGTACCATCGATTGTCTCCCAGCTTCCCCAGGGAACTAATACAACTAATCACTGGATAGGTTTTAAAGTGCTTGTACATGTATACTTTGCCTGGTAATAATTTCTTTCTCTATGCAGGATGATAAATGGGATAAGAAGTGTCAGAAGATCTTCTCCTTTGCTCACCAGACGATCAGTGCATTAATTAAAGCTGAGTTGGCGGAGTTGCCCCTCAGACTGTTCCTCCAAGGTGCTCTGGCAGCTGGAGAAATTGGATTTGAAAACCATGAGACGGTGGCCTATGAATTTATGTCTCAGGTAATGACTCGTCGCTGCTTGTCTAATGCTGTCACTTCTCTGATGACCTTGCAATCTTGCTTTTCAATTATAGGAGCATGTCCGTGGAAATTGATGCTCTTCAGGGGCATCCTGCCTTATTCTGCCTAGGGTTTATGGTAAAGACAGGTTGGGAATTAAGATGGTGACCTGTATTCCCTCAGGGTTTTTTATGCGCATGCGTACAAACATTTTTTATTGTTTGTGGTATTACATTATAAAGTATTGATAGGGTAAACTATCGTTTTATGATTGAAGTTGGTTTCACCTCTGTGACTTAAAAGGGATCTGTCACCAAATTTTACTCAACTAAACTGCTCAGGTATAATATGAAATGTCCTTTCTAGAATTTCCACTTTTATGTGGAATTTTGCCCTTTTCCCTATAAAAAAATATCCTCCAAAATGATGTGAAAAAAATATATTTTGCCTGAGAGGAGTCAAGTTTACAGGCTACAGGGGAAGCTTTACATCAAGCATCTCCAACTTCGATTCTAGAATACCGAGCAACTTGATGTCATGTTAAAGATGGTTAAGTGGGTCAGTGAGCTACAGAACCAAAGAAATGCACAGTTAAAGATCCAATTCCATTTTTTTTCTGATCTGCAGCTCACAATCCCAACTACCATATATGTGAGTATAAGCTGAGGTACCTAATTTTACCCACTGGCTTATTGTAACAAAACTGCAGATGACATGCAGCCTTGAGATCTGATGAAGACCTGAGACTGTCACGGCAACCGATCGCTGTTCCCTGATGACGTCCATGGGAACAAACATCGGAACAAAGATGCCAGCGTCCACGCGGCTCTGTCTTTCATATGCCACTGGCGGCATCAGAAGGGTTAATGCCAGTGATCAGTGCTTGGCCCGATTGCAGGTGTAAGGGGTGGGTGTTTGCTGCAATATGCAGCAAACCCCTTCTCTGTATGAAGTCCCCCCTTATGGTGCAGAACGTTCAGAGGTTAAATTACTTTGTTGTGTCTTTTTGTTGTCTGAATGGAACAGTGTTAGTATTTTAGCCTCTGAATGTAAAGAATATTTTGTGTTTGCAATCCAGGAACTTAAATAATAAAATAATGTAATATCTTGAGGTCACCTGTCCCCTTCTTCCCATACCTCTCACAAGTGGGGAGGTTACCTTAGATTTTCATGAGCTCGCTCAGTATGGTAAGGGGCAGAGCAGAAGTGTATACAGAGTATGCTGCGGGTGTCCTGCTGTCTTGCTCCATTGGTCAATAAGCTGCTATCCCTTGACTTGATGCTTGTATGGTTTACCGTCAACAGGCATTTTCACTGTATGAAGATGAAATCAGTGACTCGAAGGCACAATTGGCGGCGATCACCCTCATAATTGGAACATTTGAGAAGATGAAATGTTTCAGTGAAGAAAACCATGAGCCTCTGAGGACACAGAGCGCATTGGCAGCCTCCAAGCTGCTGAAGAAGCCTGATCAGTGCAGAGCTGTGAGCACCTCTGCCCATCTCTTCTGGTCCGGGCGGAACACGGATAAGAACGGGGAAGAGGTGAGAACTTGTCTTGCTGTTAAGTAGATGCAGCATTAAGTCACCCATGTGATGCTGTGTAAATGACAATTTCAGTCTGTGCCTTTCTGATGTTATGTAAAACTGTGACCTATTTCCTATCAGTTGCAATCCTGTCCTGTTACATAAGAGCAGACGAATTGGAACAGGGAGGCAAAGCAGCACTAAATATTTCAGGAAAGAAGTGTGCAAATGGAATTTTTGTTTGTGTGTGTGTGTTTGGGTGTTTTTTTTTCTTTTAGATTAAGCAAAAGGTCATTGTAAATGCTGCCAGATGTAAGCTCTCTCCATATGGCATCACTGTCCTTTACAAGCACAATGTAGTTCTCAGTATCCAGAGGCTGAACCAGTACACACCTCTATATAGAAGATCTATATGGAAACATTATGGATCCTCAGCTCATATTATCATTGATTTCTGTCCAGCAGTATAAATAGTAGTTCAACAGAAGAATAAGACTATACATACAACTGGTATATAGAAATAAAAGACTGGGAAAAGGGAGGGTAAAGAGGCCAGTTATCATAAAGTGATAATCCAGCCCAGAATTACTAATATAAGGGCTCATTCACACAGAATGTCCATTGCACGTCTGCAAAAAAAAAAGAAATGCACAAAGGCCTGGTTCCCCAGCTTCATTTATATGCCATCCGTTTTTTTTTCTCTTTTGCTTGCAGACCCTTTGGCATCTATTGTCCAAGGTCTAACAAAAAAAGTGCTTGCCCCATATTTTTTTTTTCCTTTTCAGAGAATTGAAATGGGCATATAGACAAATATAGGGCAGTATGCTGCCCTTTGAAATCCATGCATAACATACTGAAAAAAAAAAAACAGCTGTGTGAATGAGAGCCATTATGCAGAGCGAGTTATTTGGGCTTGTTTTGGATCTTTTCATGGTCTGTCTGATGCTGCTTCTGCTAGATTAAGAAAATTCCCTGTATCTATACTTAGAACAGCTGACGTAACAATATACAATTTTTATGTCTTCAACTAGAAAAGTACATTTGAGAAAAGACAATCTCCTTTTACTTGTACTGCCATGTTAGCGTCTCTGTCTTGAGATGGAATTATTGCTTTTGAGTATTTCATAGGAGCATAATAAGAGCGGAGGCCAAGGTCTTGCGTGTGTTGGGGGTTTATTGTTGTTGCACTCTACTAGAAATGAGTCACTTACTTATACCCAGTCCTCAGTCTCTCCATTCCTGTGATTTTTACCCTTGTCTTCTAAGCTATACACGTAATCGCTTAAGGTTGAGCCTGCAGTGTTCTCACATCCACTGTATGCCGCCAGCTATAAACAAAATGGGGTCTTTCACTTGAAAGGTCTGGTATATGAATGGGTGCTTTTCAGTAGTAGACAACTGCTAGATGGTAGATGTTATTTGATGGCTTATTTGGGCTTTACCAGGATGTAAAATTTAGGGGGTCATAGAACAAAAGCGCCACATGTTATTTTTTTTTTTTTTGTTTGTTTTTTTTTTCGTTAAACGACAAATACTTTATATTCAAATTTTTCCTAAATAATATTACACCTATTTATAGCAAGAACAGGTCCTCTGTAGAAGTATAAATAGCAATTGAGCATTCATAGAACTCTTCTGGCCAACTTTGGGCTGTTCACTACACTCCATACCAACCCTCTGTGAGCAGTGTTGCCTCTATGCCACACTTCCTCCCACCGCCTATTTCCATTTATGGTGAGTATCACACTCGGGGAGTTCATGTCCTATTAGGAGACCAGAATACATCACATTCTAGGCCGCGAAATTCAATCCAATTGGTCCGCTGATTTCCAAATTTCTTTCAAGGAGCCACGGCCTCATTGTCTAATTTCTCCTCCCATTTCTTTCTAGAACACTCCCAGCTGCTGCTGGTAAATTTGGTAGAGTGGTGAGTCATAGGGTAGCTCATAATTCATAAGTCTGGGGGTATAAATGGCTGTTGGATGTTTGTTTTTACAAGATATACCCTGCTATGGTAAGAACCGGATCACAGGCGGTCCCCTACTTAAAGGAAACCTAACATTTAGAATGGTAGGGGTAAGTCTGTAAGTACCGAGCCCAGCTCAGGGTGAGCTGGTGCCGGCTACTTACTTTCGTTAGTGTTATAAACCGCGGTTATTGCGGTTTTAACACTTTTTAAACTTAGAGCGAGGGGCTTCGGCGTCTGGCTGCGACCGTGCGCGCGCAACTACTCCGCGCTATATCCTGTGAGGCACCCGCCGAAGAGCGTCAGACCTCTTCTGCTCTAAAGTTTAAAAAGTGTTAAAACCGACCGATACCGCGGTTATTAATACTAACGAAAGCTATTACCGCACCACCAGCTCACCCGGGTACAGCACCAGCTCACGCAATGATCAGACTGTAAGGGTTTGTAATTAAGCTTTATTGTAATCCTTGGTCCATTACAGAAAAAATGTTTAAACTCCAATTGTCACTGGGGCCAAATTTTTTTTGTCTGGATCTACAATTTAAAATATAAGTTTCACGTTGCACTTCAACTACGCAACCCGGACCGGGATGACTGTATTTGGTGATGGAAAGTGTTTGAGATGAATTTGCTGTGAAGTCTCAGGTCTTCTCTAGGTTGTAGAGTGACTTCCGAAATAGAAAAGGCACCAATGCTGATGTATCAGGATGAAAGCAAAACCAAGACACTGGCTCCGGTATCTTAGAAAAGGGAGCTCATACTTTACTGTTGGTGTTACACATATTTATGCTTGGCTACTGTGATTAGTATAGGCACAGGTAAATAAGTAACTTCATTGGGTTCTAAAGAATAAACTACGCTATGGTTGGGTCTAGGGCAGTTCTATTATGTCTTGTATATTGAGGTTCATAGAGTTTCTGCACTTCTGAGAATTGCCGAAACTCAAACTCCTCCAATTGACGGAACTCACGTTACCTGTTCTTTTCACTAGCAAGAGTATACAAAATAGCGGCTAATATATACTGTAATCTCTCACAAAAGGGATTACTATAATTAGTATTATCATAGTACAGCTTAGGCATGCACTGGAGGTGAAAGTACACTATTTTTCATTGAAAGTGGGCTATTTGGTCTTGATGGAGTCAGTGGTGCAGGCTGACTGGACTGAGGGACCTATTTCTGTTCTATACAGCCTATTTCTGTCTAAGAAACCAGTACACATACAAATATCTGATGTCTGGGGCTCAGCAAAGGCTTGTAGCTCTTTACAGAAATGAGTGATCTCCCTATACATAATGTATATTAATAGCCAGCATAAGCTTTGCATCCCTTAAAACTGTAACTTATGGGACCGCATCTTTACAGAACCCTGTATTGTTATGTACTTCTGCTGAGCTCCATTAAACTTTGCAGCAGGCATCAAACTCCTTATTTTCTCGCCGACTTTTAGAATTTGTTTGATTTTCTGGTAGAAGTAATCTGTAAGTTTCCACTGAAATACAGTGTGTCTGTGGTTTTGTCTTATTTCAGATTCACAGTGGCAAACGGGTTATGGAGTGTTTGAAGAAGGCTCTAAAGATCGCTAATCAGTGCATGGATCCTTCCCTTCAAGTGCAACTCTTCATCGAAATTCTCAACAGATACATCTACTTCTACGAGAAGGAAAATGATGCCGTACGTGAATACCTCTCATCAAGTCTTCATTGCTTCTTCCCCTTCCCCCACACCAATCATTAATTTGCCGCAAGTTTTGAGTCTGTTTTTGAAGTTGCGTTTTACTCAGGATCAAATACTGGTGAATAGATCATGTGCAGAATACAGATGCAAAGTGTCCTTAGATGTGGAAAGAAACCCTGTAATTATCCTTCCATGTGATAAGGCATAGCTCTGTCATCTCGGACAGGTTTATTTAATGTTTTATGGATTAGTATGGAGGTGATGTCCCTGTCATCCCTTGATGACTTGAGTCTGGAAAGATGAGTTCTCTTCCACTGTGTGAAGATTTAGCGAGATGAAAATGGATAGGCGTGGAAAGGGGTCTACAATTAAACCATTTGCAGCAGGTCGGGATTTGTGAAAAAGGTAAGGAAAAGGAGGAAAGGGGAAAGGTGTGATGAAAAAAACGGTAAAAAGAGCAAGTGTCATATCGAGAAATATTCACACAGGGGATGGAGAGAACTAATATTCCAGACTCAAGTAGAAAGGGAGGGAAGGAAAATAACCATCCAGTAAACATATAATGAAGAGAACTAAGAACTGCCGAGGATGACACCGAATCTTCGAAAACATGGAAGGATAATACGGGGGTTGACATAGAATGTGTAAGCTTGTCCAGGGTAGGTCTATGGTAGAGGACAACGCGCCTGCTTTCCCCCCCCCCCTTTCTCTCCCCCCTTCTGTTTCCCTTTTTCTTTTCTTTCCTTTCCTTCTCCTTTTCCCCCCCACTGCCTCGCCCCTTCCCGTTCAAACTCTTTACGTCTGTCTTCTATGCCTTCTTTTCTTCTCTGGTCATGCCTCTTTCTGCGGCCTTCTTTCCTCACCTTCCTTTCGCTCCTATTTGCCCCCTTCTTCGTCTCCTTCTTTCAGTCCCTTCTGTATGCCGTTTCCTTCCCTTCGTTTGTTGTCATTCAACTTTTATTTCAGTCCTCTACCTCTAATCTTATCCCCGGGTGTTGCTTAGGGATTTGTGAACCTTACTAAGATGGTGAGAATTACTTAACGCTTTTACACTAATTACTTTGACCAGATGTAAACTTGGGCCTTTCCTTATCTGAAGATGTAGCTTATCTCAGAAGATCTGCCCGATCATGTGTGTTAATATAAATATATGTCTACCAGCCAAAGTGCATCCCTTTTCCATGGAGTCTAAGGCTTGAGGGGCACAAGCCCAGCTTGGGGAGCTCTTATTTAAATTGAGGTTCTCCTTTGGTAGGAATTGTTGACCCCTTGGATGTAATTGGGGACAGCCCAGACAGCTGCATTAGATTTTTCCAGTGCACAAACCCTAAACCTGTAGGAAGTGTTTGTCAGTGTAGCTTTACTGTTTCTCCTTAAGTGCAAAAGAAAGGCGTATTGGCTGAAATTGTTATAATAGTTGTAATGGTGAGTTTGACTGAAACTGGTCAAAATAAGCTTAGTGGAGTATAAGCTGGCACAAATGGCTACAGTTTGAGGAGTAGATGCTGACATGAGGCCGTAGTAAATAACAATTGGTAAATTTGGGTGCACCAGAGTTTGCTCAGTCAATTGCAGGCTGAGTAACAACATTAAGAGTTGCACAGTTTTTCCTTGGTGACCATTAAGAGCACATACTTCTTTTTTCTTAGAAACCCATGAATAGAGAGGAAATAATCCTTTATAGACACAGAATTACACCTTGATATTTCCCGTCATCTCCTAAACCTCTGCCATTGCCATTTTAGGTTACAGTTCAGGTACTGAACCAGCTGATCCAGAAGATCCGTGAAGACCTTCCCAACCTGGAGGCTAGTGAGGAGACCGAACAGATTAACAAACATTTTCACAACACTCTGGAACATTTACGTCTACGAAAGGAGTCGCCAGAAGCTGAAGGTCCGGTCTATGAAGGTCTTGTTCTGTGAAGTGAATACCATTCGTCCCATATGTTGCCCTCTACCAGGATGTCATCTTCTATATCGCTCTGATTTTTTTGTTTTTCATATATATTACAAATTCTAATATTCTTTTTACCCCTCTGGTGATAGATTTGTGCCTTTTTTGGAAAATCCAAGTATTAAAACGACCAATTTCCAACTTTTCATCCTAGCCCCAGTTTCTTTCTATATTCCTTGATAATGAATTTCATAGACGCAGGAATCACCCCCATGGCTTAAAGCGATTACCAGCCTGTTGAAGTTGAAAATCTAAAGTTTCAAATATACTAAATGTAATTCTGTCTGTCTACAGCCATCAGTAGGGGAAGCCTATACAATAAATAATGAGTGAATGTAATTGGTAATTCCTATTTTGGATGAGCAGTAGCCTGACTGAATTTGTACGATCTCCTCAAGACAATGGGAGTAACCAAACTATCTGAGGCTACTTGCTCGGCTATTTTTGTTGCTACCATTGACATAAATGGAATATGTATGATTATGATCAGGTATTTGTTACATGGTCTGTGAATGTCACAAGTAGCTGTCAACGTGATAGTGGTGGCTGCTGGCCTTCTTATTGGCACATTATGTGGGACCAAAACATTTAAGGGTGGACTACTTGTTAATGTTGGATTAATTTCCCATAAATCGGCACGTTGGTTACATCTGCATGGGCGACAGCGGCTTCACAACCACTGGAATTTCTGAGGCGGGTTTTGGCACTACTGATCTCATATATACTAATGATACAATTGCCATCTGTAGACAGTGTGATTAGCCCTCTTGCACACCATCCATTGTTTTTTTTGTTTTTTATCAGCAGTAGAATAAAGTAGTACTTGCAATTAAATACCAAACAATGTGTCACAGGAGGCATCTGAAGTGCAGTGTTTTCAGCCTGTGAAAAGAAGCAGTAATCTTTTATCTGTCCTTTTTGCATTCATCACTGTATAACAGCCAGAGAGATCTTTCTTCAAGGTTTTCCCTGTATGCTGCTTTTGTAATTGCTTGTAGGAGAGCTTTAGTGGCAATATTTAATTGTTTTAGGTGATTTTATATTTGGTGGTAATGCGCAGCACCTAAATCTGCATACAGCATATATTCCTTGCTGCCAGTTTGATACTTCCATGTTATATGCTATATACATGTTCAGCCCTAAAGGAGAGGCTTAAACTATCACTCAACCCCCTCTCTTGGATTCCTCCCCCCTGTAGATTTGAATTAAGTTTGTATTCCCAAAGATATGAAGGGGTAAGCCGGAACCATTTTCCCCTTCTCACTAGATTTCTGGTGCATGAGCCCTATTTCCTTACTCCAAGAGGCCTAATTTGAGTCACAACAAGAAGTGGATACAAATAAAAGTAAAAACTTTCATTAACACTTTTTTAGAATCTAGTTTTATTTGGATCCAATCCTGTGGTTGGCACAAAACACTGCATGTGTGATTCCAGCCTTAATCTGCATTACTGTAACTACAGCTGTAGCCACCGATCTAAAGAGTGAAGATATAGATTCAGACCCCCCCACTCCCCCACCCAACCCCATTATTTTTCATGTGCAGGGAGCTTCCTGCTTCTACTTTTACAATTTCAGAGTTGACATTGTATTTTAGCAACTAGAGTTCTGTTTTGTCCATTGGGGCCAGTACTTTGCGCAGAGCTCTTTTATCATCGGTGTTCATGTTCGACATAGTATAAGAAGAAATCCTAAGAACATTTGTGACGATCTATATAGTGTATGTATAACCATTCTTGTAAATTTAGATATAAATGCGATATACACATTTATTCAGTTTCATGATTTGCACCCATGGTATAATAAAATGACTATTAACCGTTCCGATGTGTGTCTTTTCTTAGTCTCAGTAGCCCTTCATTATGAGGGTTATGAAAGGCTGCATCTGCAGCGTGTATATGGACCAGACATGGTCCATACAGGATGTGTGAGGCTCTTAGATGTGCGCTTGAATGAATTATATGCCAGGTCCTGCCTGCTGTAGAAGTCCCCTGTGCATCTAAAGGCTGTGTTCACACACATTCTAATATTCCGTTGACATTGTTACACACATTGGTAAACACGCAGGCAATGTAAACAGAAACACAAACGCTATGTAATCGTAAGTGCAAACGAGACATCAACGCATACACCACATAAGCGTAAATGCAATACATAAAAGACATAAATGCAAATGTAGATGTATGTGTAAACGCAAATGTGATGGCAAGGAAGAGTAAATTTGCCATAAACGCAAGCGTCATTTACATAAGCAAAACCACAAGTTAAACTCAACATAAACGCAAATTCTATGAAAGCATTGGCAAATACCACATAAGCATAAACACGACGCAAATTCAACATAAACAGAAAATCAGCATATACATAAAAGCACATCAAAACGCCACAAATGGTGCGTACGCATAAACGCAAACATAAATGTGAGACAAACCGCACATAGGCTAAAGTTTGCCGCAAATGCAGTGAAGCCTAACTGTGACGCAAATGGCGCATAAGAATAACCATAATGCAAACACTTTGTAAGCGTAACACAAATGCAGTGTAAGTGTAAACATGACATAATTGCAGCAGAAACGTGATGCTAAATCCTCGTTAACGTAAATGTGCCGCATAAGCACAAACATGATGCACACACTGTGTAAGCATAAACGTGACACAAAAGCCTTGTGAGCGTAAACGTGACACAGACGCTGCGTAAGCATGTGATGCAAAAGCTGTGAAAGTGTAAACTTGACGCAAAAGCATGTGATGCAAAAGCTGTGAAAGTGTAAACTTGACGCAAAAGCCAAAAGCTGTGTATAAACGTGATACAGACGCTGCGTAAGCATAAACTTGAAGCAAAAGTCTTGTAAGCATAAACATGACGCAAAAGCCTCGTAAACGTGACGCAAACTCCTCGTTAACGTGATGCAAACGCTGCGTAAGTGTAAACGTGATGCATAGAAACGTAGAAAAAACTCCAAATTCATAATAGCTTCTCTGACATTGGACAGAATGAGAGATTAGCATAACGCACGCCTCCAGCCCCAGCTCCTCCTCTCTGACCAAACATAAATTATAATGGTCAGAAACTGGGAATGATATCTCTGCAACTGTGGGGGCTAGAAGGAAAATTCAAAGTGCCTCTGATTCTGTGTAGCCGTGTATGATAATCTACACATGTGTGAGGTGGTGAAAGGTCCTCTTTAAGGAGTTAGAAAGCCCATAAAATTCTGTGAATCGTAAAAGCAAACTATTTAAGCTCCATTTTGTGATTAATAGCATTGAGTTTTGGGTTATGGGGTTTTTGTTGCAGACTTAGATCAGAGATATTCCAATGATCGTTGTGGCTCTGCCCATCGTGGTTTGTGTGAAATGGTGACAAGTTCTGCAGATTCCAGCACACTGCTAAATTCATCATGCAGTGAAGGGGCAACATTCTGGCAAATACTGGGAGAGGACTCCCTGTCCACTCAGGCCGAGATTTGTAGAGAAACAGAGCTGTCAATCACAAGGAGGCCTGGTTCACTGGCATCTTGGAGAAAGAGTGAATCTTCCATTCATAATTTTTGTCTGTCATTAGTATATTAGAAAAACATCTGTAATTAAGGTACAGAGCCTCAGTGGCAGATAATTTAAGGTGATTTGGGGAGGACAATTAACCCTTTAAGCAGCAGGTATTAATGGTGTGAGGGGTAAAATTCTGGTGTTGGGTCTTCTTTAAACTTTTCGTCTGTAATGTTTGCACAGACATAAGATATGAACCCTTTTCAGACTTTAGCAAATTTTAGATGGGCTTGTTTCCAGCAAATGCTGGAACGACAAAACATTTACTACATGACTAAGGGTGATGCCACACATGGCGTTTTGAAACAGTTTTGGTCCGTTTTTAAGCAGTGTGTTAAACGCATGCGTTAAAAAACACATCCATTTTTTTAAACGCATGCGTTTTTTGAAAATGCATCCGTTTTTGACAGGTCTTACCAATTATCTTAATTAAAACAGGTCAAAGGCGGATGCGATTTTTAACGGACAGCTTGAAAACGGACAAAAAACGTGTTCAAAACGCCATGTGTGGCATCCCCCTAAGATTATTCTGAGGCAGGATTTCCACCTTAAACACTTCAGAGTTAAAGGTTTTCCCGCAGTTGTTTATGAAATGACTGCTTTTATGTATAATCTGCACATCGCACACAAGTGCCAGAGACGGCTGCCATTTCTAAAAAAGAATTGACATTTTGAGTCAATCCTTCAGGTCATTTTACCTCAACGATTGAGGGAAGGAATAGAAAGTGCCTACATCTCGGCTCACTCCTACCTCCTCAATCAATTTGTTTCATCTGTATTACTTCAAAAGAGGAATGATAAAGTATTAGATTTCACGCAGGTCTGCGCCAGGGCTGGCTTCAGGTCATCCACAGGAAATTGAATCTGTGCCATGTCTACTATCTCATCTTATTACTTGGAGACGTAATTTACACTGAGCTATTCAGCTGTGAGGATATTAAGACTTTTGGTTTTCTGGTTCTCAGCTCATTCTTCTCAGTACTACGACAAGGAATGGCTGGAAAGGGGTACTAAAGCTTCACTGATAACAGTTAGTTTATTGTAATTTACTGTATTATGTGAGGAATTTACTGATTGAAAATTGACAGTATAAGACCACATGTACACGGATGTGAGCTGTTTGAGGGCCACTGAAAGAATCCATGGTCCCTTGTTTGTGGCCTGCTCACACGCAGATGACATTACAAATAAAACTTCATGGGCCATAGGCTCTGGAAGTAATTGGGACCTGTGATATGTTTTCTCTCCTGCACAGGCCCATGGTATCCATGGCTATTGGCATGAGTCCATAGATTGAAATGGGAGGCTAGCTGCTGAAACGTATTGCACACAGGCCCATTTCATGTTTGTGTGCATTAGGCCCAGTGGTTATGTGCAGGTCTCCTCTGTGATCACATACTTGGTTTAAATTTCACTTGTTTCTTCTAATGTCTGTATGTTAGAAAGAAAAGGTTACAGAGGAGTTGCAGTCAGACCAAATAAAGTTTGTAGCTGGAACTCTGGAAGCTTCCATTGTGTGCATGATGGCTGCATACACAAAATGGAAGAATCGCTTAAATCGAAGACTGGTAAATTTGGAATACTGAACCATTAGTAGACTTTTCTGGACTGGTAGCCAAGATAGGCCTTTTAGTTCTGGGGTGAGACATAATACTTACCAAGAGATGAGTCCAGTGTTTTATTGGACTTCTTCTCTGTGCAGATTCCAGTGTACATACACATTCAATGAAACCAGAGCAATACAACGTTGTGCCCCTGTTACATTGGAGAACTATGTAACTCCTGCCCCATTCTCTGCCCCATCAGTTTAGAAATGCCTTGTCTGCCGGAAAACTGGTGGATAAAACAATACCCCTGTGTCTTTTATTGTGCTTTACTTTTGAAAATTGTTGCCAAATTACAAACTCTAAATGTCCAAGGGTCATCTCCTTCTCCAGAAGTATTGACATGTGTTCGGAGTTTTTGCATTAGCACTGCTAAGGCTCACTATAAAAGCTTAGTTTTCCATTTAGGTATATCTGGCCGCAAGCTTGTTGAGAAAAGCTTCAATGACAACCAACAGAAAGATGAACTCATCTGTGGAATTTAATACAGTTATTTATTTGATGTGATGTAACCAACACAATGAGTGCAGCTCTGATAATACTTAGTGTAGGATAAGTGATATATGACCAAAGTGACTCAATCAGCATAATGGTGAGCACAGCTCTGGAATATATACTGTAAGTAATCGACTATACTTATAATGCAAATTAATTTTTATGTACACATACATGTAACACAATCCCAAGAAATAAGCAATCCCATTAAAGAATACACTTGCGTCTTATCATCCTCACTAACTAGGTAGAGACATGTGCGATGCTTCTTAAGATTTCAGGCTGTATAATAGTTATTTTTGAAAAAGATTGTAAATTTGTAATTCAACTGGAGGCCCCAAAAGAACATTTTGAAAACAATCTGTGATATATGTGTTTCCATGGAGACAACGCAGGCTCAAGTGCGTATTTGGGGTGTCTGAGCTGGAAGTTTTTCCCATTCTCTCATGAAGTAAATGTTCCTGTTGTATAAAAATAATTACTTTTCAACAAGCAGCAGTAGCTTGCAGCAGAAATCGAAAGCTCTCACATAATACCAGCTGAAAGCAACATAACGTGTGACCTCAGGTTATTCTGTGGTTTTAGGTATCCGGCCATTAAAGAAAAAAGAAAAACAATAAACCAAAACTGCTTTGAATTAGGTGAATGCTATCTCAGATGAATAACAAGTGTTTTATTAAACAGACTAGGCCAAACTTCTAATTACAACTAACAGGCATTTTGCAGCCTCAGGATGTGGGCAGGGAGTCGACTATAAAAAGTCTTCTATGTACCAAAAGATTCCAAAGTCAACTTTGAAACCATCTACTCAATATGTGGGCTTGGATGAAAATGGGTCATACAACAGGATGATGAGCCTCGGCACGCTGGTTTACAAGCCTTGATAAGTCGCTCTTCCTAATGCATTTCCAGTAATTGTGACTATTTTCCTCCTTACACCACCTCTGCACAAGAAAATACTTATGGATAGTACCAAATCATCCATGTAAAAAAAGAGTGGACCAATTCCTTGAGAACAACGTAAGCAACAGTTCTTCACCAGCACTTTATTTGGAATTTCTAAACAGCTTTCCATTATATGGCACGAATATTAAATGGTGTCATTAGAAAATACATTTTTTTATGCAGAAAACAATCCCTCATACAGCTCTGTAAAGGGTTATGGAAAATGGAAACACAAAAGCAGAAAGGGGCTGCACCCTTATAAGATTAAACTATGTCAGCTTTAACATGAGAGACAGCATAAGACTTCTTTATTTATATCTGAAAAAAGTCAAGAGAAGTGGAATGAAAATTTTTCAGGACCCGGATATAGAAGTCATGTGCATAATATAATTAACCTTCTAAAGCCAGAGGGATACAGAAGGAGCATTTGGCTGGTTCTGTAAGAAAAGGAATGCAGCTAGAAAATGCTTAAGTAAGTGCATATATACCTGAGTGGAGATCTGACAGTGCTGAAGGATAAGCAAAGCCAGGTCAATCTACTGCTGGATGATGGCATGAAAAGAGTACCAGAACGGAGATAAGGGTGGACAGGACCAGAAAACATGAAGGAACATGCACTACTCCAGGCTGCTTTTCCAGCAATGTAGTCAGCCTACATAATAATATAGTGTAACAGAGTAAGTACTCAATACCATTTAGACAACAACCTATAATTAATTTCTTGGAAGTAAGAGCTGATTGAGGTCTTATAGGCCTAGGTGAAATTTCTCTCTCTGTTTCAGAGAAAAATTCATCTGGAGGTTGACTCCCATTGAGATAGAAAAGAGTGTGGAGTTTGATGGTATCATGTTGTATATAAAGAAAGTAGAAGAGAGGGTCCATGCCCAAGCACAAACCTTTGAACAAAGCTGGTTACAGGTTCAAAAGAGTCCGGGGAAGGCAGGGTACAAAGAAAGGACTGGAAAGTAAACCATCTACATTGGCTCAACCCTGCCAACCCAGAGGTTTCTGCTAGTTGAAGGACAGACCGGTTAGGAGGACCCTGAACAAAAGTGGAAGATTCTTAGCCTATCAATGCTAATTCTTAACATGGCGACACCAACCTACAACCCTGTCTATGTGGCAACTCTGTAGGACCCAGCGCCTTAGATCTAGTAAAGCAAATTTTAAGGTTCAACCAATGAGAGTAGTCCTTCAAATGTTGCAAGAGTCAGAAAGTAAGAGTTCTCTTTATGGAGAGGTTGCCAATTAAAGCCGCCTTAAAGATGTGTGGAGACTTAAAGCCATATATGCTCCATTAGGGAATTCTGGGAAGTATGCAAAGGTGTTAAATGGAAAACAATGAAACAGTGCTGTCTACAGTTGGTAGTCTGTTCTTTCTGGAATAGATATACTGGTTTGGCTTAATCCCACACCATATTTTTAGACTTGTTGTAGGTCATACTTGGTGTTAAGGGGGCTGCTTACAAGGTAGCAAAAGGAGGCTTTATTTTCCATTTAACACCTTGAAAAATGTATTTGCATGCTTCCCAGAATTCCCTAGTGGAGCATGTATGGCTTTAAGTCTCCACACCACTATAAGGCGCCCTATTTAGCAGCCTCTCCATAAGGAGAACTCTTAGCTTCTGACCCTAGTCAATAGCCTCTCACACAACCAAACCAGTTCCCTATGCTGTACTGAGGAGACCCAACTAGGTCTAAACAGTGCTGTCTACAGTTGGGAGTCTGTTTCTTCTGCAATAGATATACTGGTTTGGCTTAATCCCACATCATGTTTTTAGACTTTTTGTAGGTCATTCTTGGTGTTAAAGGGGCCCACTTTCAAGGTAGCAGAAGGAGGCATTGTTTTCTATTCAACATGTTGCAAGAGTTAAGGTAGAGACATCCTGGGGTTAGACACAAAAAACAAGATCTCATTGGCATAGACCACTATTTTGATTTCCCTGTTCTGATGGGACACACTGGAGATATGAGGGTCAGACATAATAAAACAAAGATAGGGCCTGACTCCTGTTGTGGTTAACCAAAATAATTCTGTTAAACCTGACTTTAGCTATAACCATAGAGTACCACTATAGTATCTCTCAGTGCTCTCTCAGCCATGAGCACCCAATTAACCCTATCAAATATTTTCCCATCATTGGTAGATAAAAGGGCTAGGGACTAGTCATGTGAAAGGGCATGGTGATGTTAGCTCTGGCCTCACGAGGAGGAGAAAACCTGCCTGATAGGGATAAATAAGCTTAATACCTTCGCACTCCACCCCGGGCTCCCGCAGTTAGCACTAACTGCCATACTAGTACATGCAATTGTACTGCGTACATCACGTTACACCATGCCCCATGACATAGTCCTCCTACCGCCGTTACCTGGCCAATCAGATCGGTCCCGCCCCAACGACAGCTGCGATTGTCCAGTCAAGTCTGACTGGCCAATTGCACCCTTTTTTGGATAAATAAAAGTGAATTTTGTCTTCTTCCCACTCTCCAGTGGCACCATTTTACATTGGTATCGCTGGAGAGAGGAGCAGAGCATTACAGTGTCACACTACAGATTATTTTCCTATATGATCCCCTCCTGCATCCTGCGTATTCCCTGTGTAATCTCCTTGCGTGATCACACTTGTCACAGTTTTTTCCCATCTCCTGTCTGTCCCCTCTGAACCCAAACTCATTTTTCAGTTCACTGTGTTAACGTTGTTGTGCACTGGATGCACTTTTCAGTGTACTGTATGAATAGCGCTGCACATTATCTTAGGCTAGCTATGTGCATTTATAGCACCTTTTTGCGCATTGCACATAGGGTTTTTTTTTGCACCTAGTATTTTTTTCCAGTCCGCCATCTGTAAGGAGTGTGCCCGTTGTCTGGTGCGCATTATCCAATTTTTCTGTGTGCTAGCTGTACGGCTTCTCTGTAGCTGTTTGCACATTATCTTTTCTGCGTGCTATATAATTGGTGTATAGTGTCTCAGAAGACGTACACCGTGTTGGAGGCATACAACATGCGGGCCTCTGACACAGAGTCAGCTAGTGGGGAAAATATCCCCTTTTACCTCTCCTCATCTTCCAGTGATCTGGAAGAACCCCCAGAGAAGGCATCATAGGGTTTATACTGGAGAAGTGCCTGGGACTACCACTGACCCCACATGGGTTGCCCAAGAAAATTATCCCCCTCAGGTCACAGACTTTACCCACGGGTGGACCCATGTTACTGCAGCAGAGATAGAGAAATCAGGGACTACTGGACCACAGGCATATTGTACCACACCCTGATGTTCCACACGTGTGATCATTTGTTTAAGATCAGGCCCATATTAGACCGTTTTAGTGGCAAGTTTGCCTAGGCATATACCCCTGCAAAACGTGCCCATAGACGAGTCCCTCGTACAATTTAGAGGGAGACTTCAATTCCACCAGTACCTGCCCAATAAGAGGGCACGATATGGTGTGAAGATGTATAAGCTGTGCGAAAGTATATCAGGATATACATACAAGTTCAGATTATATGAAGTGAAGAACTCCACAATAGTTCCCAGACATTACTGCAAAAATAGTGTGGGATTTGGTGCACCCACTGCTGAACCAGGGCTACCACCTCTACCTGGACAATATTTACACCAGCACTACCCTGTTGAAGTGCCTCGCATCCAGAAATACTGCAGCATGCAACACGATAGCAGGGCACTATGCAGCGACTCTGTATTGTGTGTTAAGTACAAGGACAAGAGAGAGGTCCTTGTATTAATCACAATACATGGGCATAGCATCACCCCTGTCCCAGTACTAGGTACAAGTACAGAAATCTTCAAACCTGTCTGCATTTTGGACTACAATGGCAAGGGTTGACTTGTCGGGCGATTTGCTTCAGCCTTATAGTGTGTGGTACAAGTTGCTGGTCATGCACATCATGCAGATGACACTGTATAATGCATACATGTTATATCGAAGTGCAGGCCAGAGGGGAACTTTCTGGGAGTTTTAAGATGTGGTCATTAAGAATTTTCTTTTTGGAGACCTGGAGGGGGGGAGTGTCAGCACTTCTGGAAGCGAAGCCACAACACGTATTGTACCAGGGCAGCACTCTCCAGGTGAAATTCCCCAAACTGCCAAAAAGGGAAGGGCACAAAAAAGGGTTTATGGTGTGCTCCAAAAAAGGCATTCTGAAGGACACCGTTTACCATTGTGAAACAAGCCCCGAAAAACCAGGACTATGTATAAAATGGTGCTTTCATATTTATCACACATCCCTAGACATTTAGATTTCACCCTGATGTACTATGCACAGCTTATACATCATGTCGCATGCCACACCTTCCCTTCTGAGCCCTGCTGTGTGCCCATCATAATTTTTGAGAACCCGCATCAAGATTTTTGGGGTGTTTGTCTGCCGTGGCAGGAGCTGGGCACAATATGACATACTGTATATACTGGAGTATAAGCCGAGACCCCTAATTTTAACACAAAAAACTGGGAAAACCTATTGACTCGAACATACGCCTAGTATATAGCCTGTCAACTCATACCTTTAGTGTATAGCTAGAAGCCCCTTGTTCCCAATATATAGACAGCCAGCTCACACCCCCACTATACAGCCAGCCCTTTGCCCCCAGTATATAGCCTGGAACCCCTGCCCCCAAGTATATAGCTTGCAGCCCCTACCACCCCCCCAGTATATAGCCTGTAGCCCCTGCCCCCTCCGTACATAGCCTGCAGCCCATGTCCCCCAGTATATAGCCTGCAGTGTCCCAGGTCCCCAGTCATAGTATAGCCTGCAGTCCCATGTCCCCCCAGTATTACCCTGCAGTCCATGTCATCATAGTATCTCATCATGAGTATAATATAAGGCTGGAAGGAACGCAAGTCCATCAAGTCCAACCTTTAAGAATTAAATAAATGTTTATCCCCATAACCCTATATTTTTTTCTCACGCGAAAGGCATCCAGGCCTCTTTAACATGTACATAGAGTCTGCCATAACAACCTCCCTGCGGCAGAGAGTTCCATAGTCTCACTGCTCTTACAGTAAAAGAACCTTTGTCTATGTTGATGTAAAATCGCCTTCCTCTAAGTCGTAAGGATGCCCCTTGTCCTGGTCACAGGCCGAGGTATAAAAGATCTTTGGAGAGATCTTGTACTGTCCGTTCAGGATGTACATTGTAATGAGGCTCCCCTCAGTCGTCTTTTTCTAACTGATATCCCAAATTTTTTATCGGTCAGTGTATCTAGTTCCCCCCCATTCCCTACTAATTCCGGTTGCTCTCCGCTGCACCCGTTCCAGCTCACTATATCCTTTTTATACACTGGTGCCCAAAACTGTACACAATATTCATGTGGGTCTGACCAGGGATTTGTATAAGGGCAAAACATGTCTTTATACATGAATTATTCCTCTCTTGATACATCCCATATGTTATTTGCTTTAAGCGCAGCCGCCGGCTCTGGTCACTAAAATTAGTTTACCATCCACAATACCCCACAGTCCTTTCAGCTTCAGTTTTCAAAGTAATTGACCGTTTAGACACATATTATACTTTTTGTTTCCTGGCCCAGGTGCATAACTTTACATTTATCTACATTAAACCTCATCACCTTTCTCTGCCCACCTCAAGTTCCACAAATCCCTCTGTAAATGCTAAATACGCCCTCAGTATTTATACTCACACAGCTTAGTATCTCTGAAATATTGAAACTTGACTGTGTAACCACTACAGGTCATTAAAAAATATTAAAAAGAAGTGGCCCCAATACTGACCCTGGGCACTCCACGGTAACATCAACCAATCTGAATGTGCCATTATGACCACCCTCTGTTTTCTACACTAACCAATTATTACCACAAATACACAGATTTTCCCCTTTCCCAGCAGTCTCACGTTATATACCAACCTTTTTGTGGCACGTGTCAATGCCTTTGAAAGTCCAGATATACAACATCCACAGCGTCCCCCAGATCCAGTCTTGAACTTACCTCCTCGTGAAACCAATCAGAATTAGTCGGACAGGAGCGATCTCTCATAACCCATTCTGACGCTGCTGTTTATAAGGTTTTCCACATTGAGATACTCCAGATAGCATCTCTAATAAACCCCTCAAATATTTCCGTTCCCCACCACAGCAGTTAGACTCACGGGTCTTGGTAGTTTCGAGATCGCTATTGGATCCTTTTTGTAATTGGTCCCACATTTGCTATCGCAGTCCTGTGGAACATAACCAGTCTCAGTGAATCTTCAATATTAAAATAACGGTTTGTCTATCACCGTACATACATTGCAAGAACCCGTGGGTGTATGCCATCGGCCCCAGTTGATTTATCTATCTTAGTGGTTGCAGGCGGCCGCGTACCTCTTCCTGGGTTAAACTGTTGACATTATAAAAGAATTAACATTTTCCTCATTGTTTCCTCCACCAGGGGATTTTCCTGGGTAAAGACAGTGAAAGGCGCCATTCATTATGACCCCCATGTATTTCTAAGGGGAAACCACACTCCCTCTCTCTTTTAGTTTTTATCATTTATATACTTGAAAAATAATTTGGGTTATTTTGTGCTCTCCCTGGCAATATTCTCCAGTCTCTATTGCGCCTTTATCTGCTTTTTACAGGTTATTTTTCTCTCTATACTCTCATGCTCATCGTACCTACCTCACGTTTAGCCCCTTAAACGCTTTATCTTTCTCGCTTATGCTTTCTTACAGACTAGTTAGCCACAAGGATTTTTCGGTTCCTTTATGCTTTTTCCCAAAAGGTATTGTTTTCTCACAGGACTTTTTCAGAATTATGAAAAAGTCCCATTTTTTTTGGGTTACTTTTGTCTTTGAGAACATTATCCCAGTCTATGCCTTTAAGGTCTTTCCTGAGTTTGCTGAAAATTTGCCCCCCTCTGAAGTTTAGAGTGTTGTGTGCCCCTTCCCTACCGCTCTTAGTAAAGCATAATACAAAATCAATAATTATTATCACTATTCCCAGGTTCCCCCCAACCGTTAGTTTTGATACCCTATCAGGTCTGTTGGTAAGGAAGGTCCAGCAGTGCCCCCCCTTTGTTGGCTCCAGACTAGTTGCGACAGTAATTGTCTTTTTGTTGTTGACAAAGACCTGCTGCTTTGAAACCGCATGCATTTTTCGCCCCCAGTCAATATCTGGGTAATTGAAGCCCCCATGATAAGTACTTCACCATGCTTGAAGCCGCATCCATTTCACTTATCAGCATTTCCTCTGCTGCCTCCATTATATTTGGAGCCTTATAACAAAACCCCTAGTAAATTTATTATTCTTTTCCCTCCCCTTATCTCCACCCTAGGGACTCCACATTTGCGTTACTGATGTCATCTCGCAGGACGGCTTGAGGCAGATTCACATATAACAAGACCCTCCCCCTCCCCCTTTTTTATTTATAGACGTCCTTTCTAAAAAGTATAACCATCTAATAGCAACAGCCCAGTCATAGCTACTGTCCAGCGCATGTCTCGCTGATACCACTAATCATCTTTCCGCTCCAACAAAGAGTTCCAGTTCCCATTTTGTTGTGAGCTTCTGGCATTTGTGTACATGCACTTTATATGGTTTTCCCTTCCTATTCCTTTTGTCCTTATTCCCGAATCTCATTCCAGCCCCCCTTCCTCCCCAGGACTCTTCCAGCCTCTATGTACACTTCTATTTGCCCGCAAGGGTAGTTGCCCTCCCCCAGTCCTAGTTTAAACACTCCTCCAACCTTCTAGCCATTTTTCCCCTAAAACGCGGCCCCCTCCCCATTGAGTGCAGCCCCATCCCTACTGTAGAGCCTGTAGCCGACAAAAAGTCAGTCCAGTTTCTCCATGAACCCAAAACCCCTCCTTCCTACACCAACTTGAGCCACTTATTTACCTCCTTGATCTCCCGCTGCTTTTGGTGTGGCACGTGGTACAGGCAGTATTTCGGAGAAAATTACCTTTGGAGGTCCTTGCCCTAGCTTATGGCCTAATCTCTGAAGTCATTTTAAGGACCCTTCCACCTACCTGTTATTGTCCATTTTGGGTGCCAATGTGGACCATACCGCTGGGTTTCCTCACCAGTCCCTCCAGTAATCCGTCAACCCTATCCGCAACATGGCCGACCCGACCCCGGCAACAACACACTTTCGGCAAGCACGGTCTTTGTGACAGTATTGCCCTGTGTGTTCCCCTAATAATCGTCTCCCTCACTACCATCACCTGTCTATGCCCTTGCCTGTGCTTCCCTTACCCGTCTTACGGGAGCAGCATTCCCCTGGTTGCTAGCGGCCACGGGTCTTTTCCTGCAGCATGCTTGCTACCCGGCTATTCCCCCCCCCTCATCCGCCAGCCTGGCACACTTATTGGGGTGTCACCAGATCAGGACTAGACGTCCCTACAACTCTTCCCTCTACCTAACCACACACAGCCTTCTACATTTACCAACTAGCTGCCCATCACTCTCACCTCCAACTTCCCTCCCACACCCACTTCCCCCATAGAGTTGTGCTCCAGGAGCAGCAAACTTCTTCCATATTATCAAGTTTCCCCGCCCTTGAAACTTGCTCATTTAAGATCCATCTGGGCTTCCAGATTAGCCATTTTCACACACCCCAACCTGCATTATTCCCCTCGAACGGCTTGTTCAAGAACTACATGGACAGGATTTACACCTGTAGCGCATGGCCACTTATGGATGTCCATTATTCTAATGGGGTATTCACCATAGAAATATGCACGAAGAAGATCTATTCAGAGTAACACAAAACACAGCGTTACCTGTTAAAGCCCCCTCAACCTTCAGCCTTAAACCTAAGTCACACAAGACACTGCCACACTTCAGATCATCACACTCCCGCCAGCTCACACACTCGCTTTTGGTGATGCTTCTTTTAAAGTTATCTGCCACAAAAATCTGCTAGCTCACTGCACAGGATCTTGCTGCAAACCCACCAAACAAACTGACCACAGAAGTATATAAAGGCGGCATTAGATGCCACACCCCACTATTAAATTGAGGCACCCTGTGACTATCTGTCTAGATAAGCAAGGTAATGCCTCCCTATACCCCCCACACAATTAGACCGATTATGTCAAGTAAAATACCTTCAGATCTACTTGGTTGCAATGCATCATGACGTCAGCCACTTGCTGACATTCTAATGTGTAGGGAGACATCGGCACGCACTATGATGTCAGCGAGCAGCTGACGTCATCGTGCGTGTGACGGACAGTGCGCCGACACGGAGGTGATGTCGGACATCGATGAAAAGAAGAGGAGCTACTCCGGGGGGGCGGGGTTGGGTATCGGAAGGTGAGTACACATTTTTTTTAATAGACTTGATTATAAGCCGAGTTAGGGTTTTCCAGCATATTTTTGTGCTGAAAAACTTGGGTTATATTCGAGTATAAACGGTCATGGATATTTTTTACTACGCACCATCCATTATGCATTTTCTTTGGGGTCCACCTGTGGGGTTAGAATACTAACTACACCCCTAGATTAATTAATTATTGCCGTACCCGGGATAACCAGCAGAATGATTTTTGGGGTGTTTGTCTCCAGTGGCATGAGTTGGGCTGAATACAGTTGCCACACTAGGGATAAAGGTC
Source organism: Engystomops pustulosus (assembly GCA_019512145.1). Lineage (NCBI taxonomy): Eukaryota > Metazoa > Chordata > Amphibia > Anura > Leptodactylidae > Engystomops > Engystomops pustulosus. The sequence continues at coordinate 83,047,697 of CM033647.1, read as the reverse complement.
TGTCGCCAACTGTTTGTTTTAGATCAGAGAAAACCTACATATGCTACAGCTCTTCACAAGATTTGGGGATCTATAAGGATTCCAGGATGTTGTCAAGCAGGGAGGGAAGTCTCGAGACCAAGATATACTCCTATACATGGACGTCAGACTATAGTGTGTCAGGATTAGAGACATCTACTGAGTAGAACCCAAGAAGTAGGGGCATAACTACAGGGGTAGCAGCCATAGCAGCTGCTATGGGGCCCGCATTGTCAGGGGGCCCCAGCATCCAAGCTCACACACTGTTTAATAGATATTATTCTATACAATGTGCAACATAATATGTATATAGCTATGCACATCTTCCATAGTACACAGCGTGAATCACAGCTCAGATAAAATATGTCTGGGGAGAGGAAGGGGACAGCAGAAGATCATCTCATCTCTTCCTGGCATGTACTTTCATGTAAATGCATGTAAATGTATATATCAGTGCATAAATGGCTGCCCATAATTATATAAATGTGTGTAAATGTGTGAGTATACAAATATGTTTATTTTCTGAGGAAGTAGGGGGCCCCATTCAAAAGTCTCTGGTGGTGTGTATATACTGGTTGTGTGTGTATATGCTGTCTATGTATATGCTATACACATACTGTATGTATGTGTGTATTTGCAGTATGCTTGTATGTGTGATGTGTATATGCTGTATGTCTGTGTATATGCTGCATGGGTTTATATGGTACTGTATGTATTTGTATGTATGTATATATGGTGTGTATAAACTGCATGTATGTTTATGCTGTATGTGTGTATATGCTGTATGCATATGTATATAAGTATATAGATGGTTTGTGTATAAAGGAGTGTATAAATGTGTAACTCACATGTGTGAATCTACAAATATTAATATTGTTAAGGGGGAAAGGGGGCCCCATTCAGTATTATGCCCTGTGACTATTCACACAGCCCATTCCCTCTTGAGTCTAGCTCCATGACTAATGAGAACCCCACTCACTTTGCATTTATGGGCCTCCCTGGTAATGTTAGGGTTAGATGACTTTCAGACACTTTTAATATTTTGATAAATCTGTCCCATTGGCTAGTTGTTTTACATGTATAGTTGTTTCTGCAAGCTATTTATTTATACATAGTTCACCTATGGGTTTTCAATTTTTGCCTTCTTTTTTTAGTTTAATTATGGTGTGGAGGAATCTTTTGTATGTTATCCATCCTGAGGTTGAATTTACTTTAATTTAAATCCTTCTAAGGACATGTTTTTCTAGTATCGTATGTGTGTGCACTTCTGAATCTATATTTTGCTAAGATATGGATTTTGCTTCAAATAACTCGATCAGTTTCATGTTCAGGAATGTGGCACCAAATCAAAATATGACTGATTTTATTTTTTTCTCTAATTATAGTGAGAAAATGCACTTGATTTTACTGTTCCTCTATGTTCTAAAAATGCCACCGACATCTGTGAAATACCATAAGTTTTAATGTTTATAGTTTATCCTGTTCTCTAACGCCATATGTTCCCTCTAGTTAGCAACAGAATTTGCTATGTGCCGAAAGCTTGATTTTTTATTGATAGTTATGACCTGATCTCTGGGGACAGTATTTTAGTCATTATATACTTGCACATAGGGAGTAGTATTGAAGTACAGGCAGTCCCCAGGTTACATACAAGATAGGGTCCGGAGGTTTGTTCTTAAGTTGAATTTGTATGTAAGTCGAAACTGTATATTTTATAATTGAAGTTCTAGACAAATTTTTTTCTTTTGCCCCAGTGACAATTGGATTTTCAAAATTTTTTCTGTAATTGGACCAAGAATTATCAACAAAGCTTCATTACAGACACCTTACAGCTGATCATTACAGTCTGGGACTATAGCAAAGCATCCAGAGAGCTTCACCAGAGGTCACAGTGGGCAGAGGGGTCCGTCTGTAACTATGGGTTGTCTGTAAGTCGGGTGTCCGTAAGTAGGGGACCGCCTGTAATTATATTTTTGTACAGAAAATACTTTTTCAGAAAAGAAAAAACATTGTAATTGGTTTAATGCATCAGAAAAAAATTATTCAATAAAATGGTACTTAGAGGGTCTTTGGGTATGTTCACATGATGAATTTTGGCATTACATAATCAATATTCAAACAGGAATCTAGGTGGATTCCACTAGAAATAAATGTCAAATAAAAGCCAAAATCTCCATAAAAATCCTGACACGTGGCACTAATACTATGTGAACATACCGTTAAAATTAGTTAAATACATTAGATGAACAACACACATCATGTCCATCATGTCCTTAGTTACTTAACAAAACATTGAATCAACATTTTGTAGATCTCTCTTTACTTGCTATAATTTTAAATAATCATATTCAAATAATCATTTGTGAACTTCTACGGGGCCATTTAAACACCTTGATTTGTTTTGCCTTTGGTAATCTGTTATAGATTCGCTGTTGTGCTGGCATTGTCCTGTTACATGAGTTTTGGCTTAGATTTCTATGGTGCTAAATGAGCTCACAATACTTTTGGCATACAGAAGAATTTATAGTCATTTCATTGACTTCAAAGTGCCCAGATCCTATGCTTGAAAAACAAGCCCAAATCATCATCCACTACCACTGTTCTTCACATTTGGTATAAATTATGTGTTAAAAGGATAATAGGAGTAGTTAACGCTCTTCAGACATTTTGATATGATTTAACAAGAACAGATTAGAAAGTACACTACCGCCCAAAGTTTGGGTCACCCAGACAATTTTTTGTTTTTCATGAACACTCATGCTTCTATTTTTCAAATGAGTTGGAAAATGAAAAGAAAATATAGTCCAGACTTTAACAAGGTTTGAAATATATATTTTTTTAATTTGAAATAATAATTTTCCCCTTCAAACTTTGCTTTAATCAAAGAATGCTCCCTTTGCTGAAATCCAGCATTACAGACCTTTGGCATTCTAGCTGTTTATTTACTGAGGTAATCTGGAGTAATGTCACCCCATGCTTCCAAAAGCCCCTCCCACAAGTTGGATTGGCTTGATGGGCACTTTTTGCGTACCATATGGTCAAGCTGCCCACAACAGCTCAATGGGGTTCACATCTGGTGACTGGGCTGGCCACTCTATTACAGATAGAATACCAGCTGCCTGCTTTGTTGTCCTGTTGTAGAATTAAACTGGCTCCAATCAAGTGCTGTATACAGGCTATAGCATGGCGTTGCAAAATGGAGTGATAGCCTTTCTTATTCAAAATCCCTTTGACCTTGTACAAATCTTCCACTTCCACCAAAGTAACCCCAGGCCATCACTGTACCTCCACCATGCTTGACAGATAACACCAGGAATCTAGGAATCTTCCAGCATCTTTTCAGTTGTCTCACAAATCCTCTTCTGTGGGATCCAAACACCTCAAACTTAGATTTGTCTGTCCATAACATTTTTTTTCCAACCTTTCTCTGTCCAATGCCTATGCTCCTTTGCCCATATTAATCTTTTCTTTTTATTTGCCAGTCTCCGATATGGCTTTTTCTTTGCCACCCTGCCCTGAAGGCCGGCATCCTGGAGCTGCCTCTTCACCGTAGAGGTTGACGCTGGTGTTTGGCGGGTATTATTTAATTAAGCTCTCTGTTGAGGACCTGCGAGGCATTGGTTTCTCAAACTAGAGACTAATGTACTTGTCTTGATGCTTAGTTGTGCAGCGGGGCCTCCCACTTCTCTTTCTACTCTGGCTTATTTGTGCTCTCCACTGAAGAGAGTAGTACACACAGTTGTATAAAATCTTCAGTTTCTTGCCAATTTGTTGCATGGAATGGCCTTCATTTCTAAGAGCAAGAATAGACTTCTTTTATTCTGGTCATTGAACAAACAAATGTGATGCTCCAGATTCTTAACCAGCTCAAGAAAGGTCAGTTTTATAGCTTCTCTAATCAGACAAACTGTTTTCAGATGTACTAGCTTACTTGAACAAAGGAATGGAAGAATCAGGAAGGGAGAGAGGGAAGGCAGATGAAGGTATCAACCCTATATACCAAGTAAGTCCAAGTCCATGTGGTATATAATAGTGTGTGGGTCGGACCGGTATAATAAGTGACACACCAAAGAAAGGCTTCCCATGAGCATGCACAAAATCAAAAGGTACCCCTTTAAGGAGAGACAGGGTAACCGGGGAAAAAAGGAAGCACTATGAAAGACCAAGTGGAGTCTGGATGATAGTAATAAAAATTATACTTTATTGATGACTACATAAGACATAATAATAAAAACAGGATGAACATCCTCAGACAATGCTGAGGGGGAATGACAGTGCAAGGCGGCGACAACAAATGAGAAAGTCGTCAGCCCGGGCAGACATAGGAGGAGTTACGCATAGATAAAACATGCACATATGATGGGTAAGGACAGATGGTACATATAATAAGGGCAACAGGTGTAAGGTAGCACACAGTTGCTTACATGCATAAATGTAGGGAATGCACACAAACAGGTAGAGATAACGCCTTACCAATTAACAAAAGGTGAGATGAAGTGGACCTCCACTGTCGGGGATGGTGATATCCCCGACGCGCGTTTCGACCCCTAACAGAGCCTTCGTCTGGGTAAGGCGTTAATTGGTAAGGCGTTATCTCTACCTGTTTGTGTGCATTCCCTACCTTTGTATGATACCAAGCAGTAAAAAATGTTTATTAGGGTGAGAAGTCATGCTGCCTCACTGGCTCAACGAAAGGGAAATTTCGGGTAAGCAAATTTCCACCTTCCTTATCGTCTGTGTGGCAGCACATAATGGGACTTACAAAGCAGTGCTCATTGGGTGGGATCTTGCATCGCCTTACTTAAAACTGCTTTACCAAAGGCCGAACCCTCTGAGGGTTGTCCAACCTGTAGTGTTTTATGAACGTAGATGGTGATGCCCACATAGCCACTTTGCAGACTTGTTGTATTGGAATTTTTCCAAATTCTGCTCAGGATACTGAAGTGGATCTGGTGGAATACGCTCTAATCTGTGATGGGACTTCTTTGCCTGACAAGATATAGCATTTTTTGATGCTATCCTTGATCCATCTTACTAGTGTAGATTTACTGATTGAAGGAATAGGGCATCATCTTTCCTGAAACTGCTAGCAGCAGAGATATAGTTATTAACAACTCTTCTTACATCCAGTGTGGGTAAGGCTTCTTGTTGTTCATTCTCCGGATCCGGAAAGAAAGTTGTACATATCTCTCGATGAATGTTGGTATACGAGGAAACTTTGGGAACAAAGCTGGGATTGGCTCTCAAAATAACGCAGTCTGGTAATATAAGTAGATAAGGGACTTTCGAGGACAGTGCCTGCAGTTTGCTTATTCACTTTGCTGAAGTTACTGCAACCAGGAATAGAGTCCTTAGGGAAATCCATTTAAGGCTTGCTTGTTGCATCGGCTCAAAAGGCGCACCCATCAATTTTTGGAGCACCAGGGTCAAGTCCCACAATGGGACTGGCGTTTCTACAGATGGCTTAAGGGCTCTGATCCCTTTCAAAAATTGCCTGATTAGAGAATCACTAGAAAATTTTGACTGCAACTGAGCATTGATAGCCGTATAATGGACTTTTAACGTGTTATAAGACAATCCCTTGTTAAACCCCTCTTGAAGAAACTGGAGGATAGAGGGTAAAATATCCATAGATAATTTTGATGAATCACACCATTGACTAGATCCTGTTGTAAACAGATACAGTAGAAGGTTTTCTGGCTGATAACAGAGTCTTCACAACCGAGTCCGATAGTCTGTCTTGTGTTAGGTTGTTCCACTCAGCCTCCAAGCCATAAGATGCAGGTGTTGGAGAAGAGGATGATAAAGGCTCATTTGAAGAAGAAGATCTGGATGGAGTGGTAGTCTCCAAAACCTTTCTCTTGAAAGAGCAAGAAGTAGGGAAAACCATGCCCAACAAGGCCACTATGGAATGATCGCTATGGCTTCTACTTTCTCCTCCAATATTTTGCGGAGCAGCTTGGGAATCATGGCTAAGGGTGGAAATACATAAATCAGACCTGAAGCCCAGCTGAATGACAGCCCATATATCGCCTTGGGATGTCCTAGAGGTGATAGGGAACAGAATCTGGACACTTTCTTGTTGTCCTGCAAGGCCATAACATATATGAAAGGTTAGCCCATCTTCTGTGTTATCTAATTGAACACTTCCGGATTTAACTCCCACTCCCCAGGGAGTATCTGAACACGACTCAATACATCTGCTTTGCAGTTGTGAATGCCCCATATGTGGACCGCCTAGATGTGTTGCAAATTCCTTTCCGCACAGGCATTATTCCGGCATTCCTGGGTTAGCAAAAGGCAGCGGGTGCCTCTTTGTTTGTTTAGAGAATACACAGAGACTATGTCGTCTGATTGTACTAAGAAACTCTGATGTTGTATAAGTGAGTGAAAGTGCAGCAGCACGAGTCTCACAGCCTTCAATTCTTTTAAATTGGATGAGAGATTAATTTCTTGACGGGGCCAAGAATGCTGTATCCAGTGACTGCCTACATGGGCACCCCAGCCCCAGGAGGAGGCATATGTCATGAGGACTATTTGTTGATGATGAATCACAGTCTTGCCCATACTTAGCCTGTTGTTTTGGATCCACCAAACTTAGTATGCCTTGGAACTGGAAGAAAGAGACATCAGATAATCCAGATGTTGAGGATTTCTGTTCCATAATGAGAGGATATCCCATTGTAGGCATCTTATATGAGCTCTCGCCCAGGGAACAGCTTCCAATGCGGATGTCATGTGGCCCAACACTTTCATCACTTGACAATAGGACACCTTGCGGGCCGACATCAGGGACAAAATTCCTTTCCTGAGTTTCTGTCTCCTGACCTCTGACAATTTCAGAGTAATTAAGCGTGAATTGATTAAGAAGCCCAAAAACTTCATCTCCTGTACTGGGCAAAATTGGGATTTTTCCATATTCGCTATGAAACCATATTCCTCCAGCGTCAGTTGCACCATCTGAAGATGACAACGAAGTATTCTGTCGTCTAGGTATGGTACTATTGCCACTCCTTGAAGACGCAGGTCTGCCGTCAATACAACTATGACCTTGGTGAACACTCTCGGGGCCGAAGCTATGCCGAATGGAAAACACTTGAACTGAAGATGGTGGACTCCCGAAACTTTCTGTGTGTTGGCAGAATAGGAACACAGACGCCATGAAATTATCTTCTTGTAACAGTGTCAGAACAGACCGGATAGTTTCCATTTTGAAATTTTTCTTTAACAGGAATTGATTTAAATATTTTAAGTCTATCACTAGACGCCATTTGTTGTCTGGGTTTGGATCCAAACCCTTTTGCTGAAAAGTTTGGGACTTCTTCTATCGCAGTGGTGGCGAACCTATGGCATGGGTGCCAGAGGTGGCACTCAGAGCCCTTTCTGTGGGCACTCAGGCCTTCACCCCAGGACAGAGTTCATCAAACAGGACCAAATCCACCAAATCTTCCTGCAGTCCTAGGCAACTTATGAGATGCTGCGCTTAGCACTATTTTACAGCGACACTTCATTAACTGTTTTGAACTGCTTGAAAAGTGAGAAGGTGTTGAAAAAAAGTGCATTATCTTTGGAGTTCATCCTGCTGGACCCACCATTCTTCCTGTACAGAGAGACACTGGAGATAATCTGAATTTGCCCTCCTTCTTTCAACTGTATTGGTAGCCTCAGGTGGCCGATACGATTGAAAGAAGTGGAAGAACAGGTAGCAATAAGTTACTGCTTAAAATGCCACGTTGGCACTTCACGGTAAATAAGTGGATTTTGGTTGTAGTTTGTGCACTCGGTCTCTAAAAGGTTCGCCATCACTGTTCTATCGCATCTTTCCTCAGGAAGTCCATGACATCGGACCACAGATTCTTGTCGAAAGGATTGACCATGTATCTGTCTGGAGGTGGGGATTTGAATTCCAGTAGAATACACCCACGTGTCTGAGGAAGTCCTTAACCATGCCACAGAGAATAGATTTAGTCTTCCTCCTACAGGCATCATAAATCTGAGGTCTTGGGGTTGACTGACTTCTTCTTATAGAACAGTGATGGCAAACCTTTTAGAGACCGAGGGCCCAAACTACAACAAAGACCCGCTTATTTATCGCAAAGTGCCAACACAGAAATTCAATTTGTGATTTATACTCCCTTCTCTGTCACCATTTTCATTGATACCAGCACTCTGAGGACACCAATAAAGCAGAAAATAGTCCCAGGTACAGCTGTCACTTTAAAATAGCTCTGTGCACAGCAAGTCCTGGGCTGTATGGGACTGTAGGAAGATACCTGGAGTCATCTCTGATGATGGCCTGAGTGCCCACAGAAAGGGCTCTGAGTGCCACCTCTGGCACCAGTGCCATAGGTTAGCCATCACTGTTATAGAAGTTGCTCCCTTGTAGGGTTTGAGATTTTTTCTGTTTTGCTCGAAATTGATTGATCTTCCTAGACCTCAGAGATCTTTTACCTTGAAAATGAAAGGACTTGAAAGAATTAAACTGTTTCTCAGGAAATGAACATTTTTTTTTCTGAGAGTGATTCCAGGATCCCTGATAATTGGGGGTTACAAAAGTTTAGGTTTGCTGGTATATCTCCTTTATCTTACATTACCAATGCCCTACAAGCGTCCTTGATGACGTCCAGAGGCGCATCACAGAGGTACTCTGAAGCATTTTTGAGTAATGGTAGGGACTGACGGATCTCTTCACTTGGGAATGTATCCTTAAGGTCATGAGTCAGTTGGCTGAGCCCGATCCTTAGTACCCTAGCGACTGGTACAGATGCCAGTGCGACCTTACAGGCTGCCGCAACGGATGCATATGTCTTCTTCAAAAATGCTTCTACCCTTCTGTCTACTGGATCTGGCAATAGTATAGCTTCTTCAGAGGAAAAAAACGGATTTCTTTGATGTTTTGATCACAGGTAGATCCAACTTAGGGACTGACTCCCACGATGAACTGAACTGAGGATCCAGTTTGTAAAACAAATTAAATCTTTCACCCGGAACCATACGCTTAGAAGGAGCCTTCCATTCCTGTTTTAAGAGCTTTTTTAATACTGGTTGCCCTGGCAAGCCTTTATCCCTAGTGGTTGGGAAATAAAACAACTTTTCTCTGGGAGTTTTATTGTCAACATTCTTAGATGATTCTATAGTAGCCTTCACTGCCTTTATAATCTGTCTAACATCTTCCTTCATGCGGAGATATAAGTCATAATCCTTATCCAATTCTTCATCCGAGGATATGTACTTCCTTTCAGAAGGGGACTCATTAGAGGATAAGGAGGATGAGGGAATTAATACAGGTGTATGTTTAGACTTTTGCTTATTTTGCTGACTTTTAGCATCTGTTCTTTAAACCACACCATAAATGAATGAGCCTCAGCCCTTAAAGGGTTAGATTCTACAGTCGTTGAGCAAGATAAACATACATTAGTAACAGCCTCATCAGGTAGTGGTTGCTGCACATCCTGTGTTTGGACTTTTTCTTTTTCCACTTCTGAAAGAAGCCTCTGACAGGGGTTCAGGTGTGGACATCTAAGAAAGACATAACACAAAATAAGCAACAATACAGAATATTAAAATACATTACCAATGTAACCAAGATATAGCCTCAAGATATAGAGGGTTCTGCTTGTTTTGGCAAGCGAAAAGAGAGTGATTTGGTGCTCAAATCTTTAAACCTCCGAGATCTCGCAATATCAGCCAGATCTCACGCACACTCCAGAAGCCTTCAATCCCCTCATGTGTGTATATCCCTGGATTAGGTAATCTCGTGCATGCCCTGTAGCGCCGGGCCCTAGAATGAAACGCTGCGAGGTCTTGCGATAATTCCGAGACATTGCGTACTCCGTCTGCGTTCCGCCGGCTACCATGGCAACACACCAGGTTGTACAATAACACAAACAATATTTGGTAAGCGTATAACAGTATCTGAGTAACACTTACCTGGGGAAGTTTGGGACGGGCTTCAGGTCTCCCACGGGGCTGCTGACCCCATATGCCACATACCGATGATAGGTTTTAGTGAACTTACAAAATGTCATGGGATGTGAAGCGATCCACGGACATATAAGTGCCAAAACACTTCAGCCACTCTGAGATTTAAAGGCCCAGCTCACAGGTGGTTGACTCTGGCCACATCCGGGTCTGCATTTAATCCGGTGCCTCCCATCAATCCCTGCTTTATGTTCAAGCCATTCCCTGTGAAGTTAAAGCCCTCGTGCGTTCCAATGTTCCTGTGCTCCTGAGTGCTCCTGTGCTCCTGAGTGCTCCTGTGTTCCTGCATTCCAGTTCCTGCTCCTCTGTTCCCGCTTCTGTTTTCTTGATGCTGCTCCTGTGTTCCTGTTCCCATGTTCCAGTCTGTTCCTGCGTTCCTGTTCCATGTGCCTGCTCCCGTGTTGCTGCCATGAGTTCCAGTGTTCCCTCCTACTCTCTACTCCCGCTGTCACCCCGGGCTTGGAGTGTCTTCCGAATGACTATCTTGGCTGCCTCCGCGGGCTGGTGGCACTCCATCGCAGCAAGACCATCCTGCTTTGCAGCGGGCTCTGGTGAAGACCAGATGCTACTAAGACTCCGTTCCCAGGTATCGGCTAGTACCATCTCCTGTGGTGGTCCAGAGGGTCCACAGACCCAGAACTCTGACACTCGATAAGTCACAACGATAAATGCTTTCCCCGCAGGCATGCAGAGTGACCTAAACTCTTCTGCTTGACCTAGAGAAATATCTAAATATAAAGGTGTATGGGTATTCTTGCCTCTTTATAGGGGTAGATAATGATTGGTTAATTGTTGAGTACTGCTTATTAACCTGTTCTCTTCTGGTTTACACCTAGGGGCTTTAACCCATCATGTGCTGCCGGACGGACAATAAGGAAAGTAGTTATATTCTTGTACATAGGAGCAGTATTATAGTAGTTGTATTCTTGTACATATGGGGTGGTATTATAGTAGTTATATTCTTGTACATAGGGGGCGGTATTATAGTAGTTATATTCTTGCACATAGTGGCAGTTTTAAAGTAGTTATATTCCTGTACATGGGAGCAGTATTATGGTAGTTATATTTTTGTTAATGGGAAGTATTATAGTAGTGATATTCTTGAACATAGGAGGGAGCATTATAGTAGGTATATTCTTGTACATAGGAGGCAGTATTATAGTAGTTATATTCTTGTACATAGGGGCAGTATTATAGTAGTTATATTTTTGTACATAGGGGGTGGTGTTATAGTAGTTATATTTGTGTACTTAGGGGCAGTATAATGGAAGCTATATTATTGTACATATGAAACCAGTATTTATAGGAATTACATTATTCTACATAGATGGCAGTTTTCTAGTAGTTATATCATTGTTTATATGGGGCAGTATTTTAGTGTTTATGGTTTGTCCATAGAGCATAATAGAATATAGATTCTTGTACATTCAGCACTATAGTAGTTATATTCTTGACTCCACAGATCTGACTCAGCCAGATTTAATAACTTGTGCGGATATTGGCATTAAGATTGTATAAGGCTGCTATTTGCTGTCATGACAGACTCCCACATGAGGAGAACATCTGCTTCTATTTTGTGTTTAATTTGATAAAGCAGTTTTGTCACAGAACATTTAATATTAGGCAGTAATGTCATTTCATTTGGTAGTCCCAGACACAATCCTTGTACAGATGGCTCCTAACATTCAATTCATTTTTGTGGCTAACAATCTGTCTTAGATTCCTTCTGGAGAGGGCACTAATTGCCATAAGCAATAACAAGCACCCACTCTCCGACAGTGGTAGAATCCTGAATAACTTCTTTTTGCCTATTGTATTAGAAAATAAGTAGAATTGTAATATGTACAAACAAATACTAATGGTTGACATGAATTACTGTTGCTTTATTGTTAGATCGTATTTGCTAATCTTACAGAAAAAATTTGCACCGTGGGGCAAATTTACTTACCTGGTCCTGTTGCGATCCCCGATTCGGACGGTCCGACGAAGATGAAGTCCGGCGCGATTCATGTAGCTAGTGCGCCTGTGTTCCTGCATCCATCGCTTCCCCACCGAGGTCCGCTTGAGTTCACCTTCTTCTTCCCGGTGCTTGTAAGTGCATGTCTTGCGACACACTTCGAAATGTTAAATCCCGTGCATAGTCCGAATCCGTTGTGTTGTCCGATGGCCCACCCCCTATTTGTGTCGCATGGAAGCTGGCGCCAATGCGCCAAAATGCAATCACGTGCACCAAAATCCCCTATTAAATGCGGCGCAAAACGGAAATCGACGGGAAACCCGACTAAAATGCACTCTGCGGACCCTTAGTAAATGAGCCCCAGTGTGTACTACTAAAAATGATAGATATGCAGCCTTATAGGGAACCTGTCACCAGGAGACCCATTTTTAGCACTCCCCCAGTCCACACAGAGCATAGTACATACACTGCCAAAGTGTTTTTGTATTAAAGATTGGTTTTACAGAAAAAAAGATATGTTATATTGTACCTTTCATTAGCATCTGCTGTGTGACTACGCAGATGCCAAATGGGAGGGGCTGGAAAGGAGATAAGAAATATGATAACTCTATTGAGACTGAGCCCTTTTTTCTTTTTTGCATTTATTATTCCATGCATTTTAGTTTTCACTACTGTGAAATCCCTGAAGGGTTAACAAACCTCTTACACCTTATTCTCCCGACTCTCAGTCATGAGGGAAAAGATGTCTGCTATCTTGCGGAATGTCATTTTGTACACTCTCTATATTCTAACGTAATTAAAAAGAAACCTCAAGGTCAGGGTCGGACTGGGTTTCTAAAGGCCCACCAGTGAAATTAATTTTGGGGGCCCACCTACTGCTATATAAATACATATACATGTGTTTCATTATAGTGCACACTACAACTACATTGTACACTGCACTATAGAAAAGTGAGGTTTTTAAAATTAATTAGCAATGTAAACAAGGCTTTTGGCAGAGAAATGTTAAAGGATAACTGTAAAGTAACTTGACAAAATTTTTTTAGCACAGCTGGAGAGAGCTTTTGACAAAAATTACATATCATGATGCTGGCTTATTCCTAGCCTGAGATCCAGTCTTATATATCTATGAGCCCTATCTTCTTTAAGATCCTCTCAGCTTCTCTTAAAGTGGGCGGGACTACCTGGTTGTAACATTCTCTGCCAGCAATTAAATCTGTAACAGATCATCATCAAAATCACAATATACTGCAATACATCTGTATTGCAGTATACGGTAGAAGCGATCAGATCCCCTTTCCTTAGAATTGATATAAAAATATACAACAATAATCATAAATCATATCTCTGTGCCCTAAAAGTCCTGATCTATCAAAAACGGTTATTCTCTGCATTGAATCTCATAACAGTAAATAACACCCGATTACACAAAACTCCACTTTTTTGCCATTTTGCAACACAAACTTGAATAAAATGTGATTTAGCGTGAAGCAAAATACTGTATATACTACCCAAAATGGTAGCAATGAAAACCCCATCACATGCTCCAAATAATCACATCTTATACAGCTTCGTACACTGAATTATGAAAAAGTTATTAGCGTCAGAAAATAGAGAATAGAGAAAAAATGTTTTGTACCAAAGTGTTAATTTTTTTTTAAATCTATCAAAATCTAATTAAGCTTGTATACATTTGGTATGTACATTTTTGTACTGACCCCTAGAATTAAGGAGAGGTGTCATTTTGAGTGCACAATGAAAGCTGTAAATGCAAAGACCACAAGAAAATGGCGTAAATGCATTTTTTTGTCAGTTTCACAGCATTTGGATTTTTTCCGCTTTCCAGTACATGGCTTGGAATATTAAATACTTACGCAGAAAACAAGCCCACGCACAGCTCTGTACACAGAAAAATAAATAGTTATGGATTTTTAAAGACAAATATAAGTGGCCTGGTCCGCTTAAAGGGGTTGTCCGCTTTCAGCAATAATTGATATTATTTGTGTAAGGAAAAGTTATACAATTTTCCAATATACTTTCCGTGTCAGTTCCTCCCCTTTTTCTGGATCTCTGCTTGCTTTACTTCTATAGAAAGCGGATACTTCCAGTGGATATAATCTGTCCATGGTGATGTGATGGAGGTGCAGGTGCAGTAGCCGTTATTATCACACAACTCCTATTACTCTCAGTGATAATAACGGCTCGTGCACCTACATGTCCATCACAACACATGGACAGAATATATTCACTGAAAGTAAATAGAGAAGCTTTCTATACAAGCAGAGATCTAGAAAACTGTGAGGAATTGATACAGAAAGTATATTGAAAAATTGCATAATTTTTCATTACACAAATAATATCAATTATTTATTGAAAGTGGCATAATTTTTCATTACACAAATAATATCAATTATTTATTGAAAGTGGTCAACCCTTTTAATTTTCCATGCAGTTTACTAAAAGCTCAAAAATTAACAGCCAAATAGATAACTGCCTGTAGAAAGGAATATTAAAATATCTCTTTATTCAATTATTCTTATTAAAAAACTCGGCTCATAACCAACAAGAGCCTTATACAAATATAGGCTTAGGTACCTCCTAAAGAACCAGCTGTAAATCACCCACCCTAGTCTTGTATATTGGGGTGAGGAGACATGAAGGGGTTAATTTCTATCGCCTTGCTAGTTATAAATTGTATGGGATTCCACCCTCATAGGAGAACCTACTGAAAGTGCAAAGCATGGAGCTAAAATGAGGGTATAAACCTCTAAAGACTTCCATTAATGTGTGTGACTCTTATTACAGTGCCGTGGTATAGTGGCAACTAACGGCACAGCAGTACACCTTCAATACACCTAACACGTTTCCCTGCTAATAGTCGGCGTAGCAGTTCATCAGAGGTGCATGGTGATTTGTACTAGAGTATAGCACATTAGGAACAAGCCATGTAGTGTCAAATTCCATTAGTACTATTGACGCTCATATTCCTAGTCTCTATGTGCTAACATGTCTGAGTCAGTGGAGTTACAACATCTGTGCCCAGATTTCAAGCAAGGATGTTCTTTGTTTTAATTCATCCTCTCTATCTGGCTTCTAATAGTCTGCTATGTTGGCAGAGTTGGCATCCGGAGCCCCTCAAAAGAGGTGTTCCGAAGGGCCAATATCTAAGGATGCGGAGGAACTGCTCCACAACTGGAGATTATTTGGCAGCAGCAAAAGACTTGCAGAGGAGGTTTACTGACAAGGGCTATCCTGCACAAATTTTAAAGGATGCACATCATCATGCCCTATCGAGACAGAGGAATGATCTGCTAAATCCCAAGCAACGTGATGATGAAGATCAGAGGATTCGGGAGATTGGCACATTTGAGGGGTGCCATGATGTAGTACGCAAGATCTTACGTGACAACTGGGGCATTCTCAAAATGGACAGAGATATCATGGATGTAATTGAGGAGTTTCCCTCAATCACCTATAGGAGGGGTCGAAACATCAAGGATGTTCTGGTCCACAGCCACCTCCATCCCCTGACAAGGAAGGGAAATTGGCTTCCAGAAAAACCTAAGGGGACCTTTAGTTGTGGTGGCTGTGAGGCCTGTAAATACATCCGACCGGGAAGATCCTTACAAAGTACGGTCACTGATAGGATTTTCTGTATAAGGGACTTTGTGAACTGCAAGAATACTAAAGTTGTCTATTTGATGACATGTATCTGTGGTATACAGTACGTGGGACAAACAAGTCAGGAATTTAGGAGGAGAATTAGGGACTTTTAGGGAATTTTAGACGAAAAATTATGCAGCGCGAATCCAGGTGGATTGTCAATATGAGACCGGTACAGCTGGAAGGATTAAATGAGCATATTACATATACTTGCTTTATTTGATTCAATATATCTAGTGGTATATATCTACCTGTGAATTGTTGATATGTCATCCTCTTGTATGACCACAATTATTTATTTCTGTGCATTCTAATTATGGTTCCATGAATTGTGCATTTCAGGCCTTTAAAATGCTCATTTTCATGGGTATGTTGAATAACAAAGCCTGATGTACCATCTCCTCTGACTTTCTGACCTTGGTTTTGCAATGCTGCCCATAGTGGCGCTATTGTGATGGTCATCAAAACATATTTTGTCTGGTCCTCTTCCTTTGATTTGCTCTTATGCTAATGTATCACTGTCCCAGACCCAGGTGGGTTCCCACTTTGTTTTGACTTCTTAAATATATAAGCCTTAATTGTTCATTGATGTATGATGGATACTTACCTTGCACGCCTCCACGGCTCTCGTGATTGGTGGATCGGGACGCACCTGTTTTGGGGACGTGCTTGATCTGTCACGAATGACGGAGCATGAAAGGTGGAACAGTTGAAACCCCATTGGCTAATACCGGCACACGGGGGGCGGTGCTTAGGCTTTATATAGCCGCGCGTGCACGTGGGACGCGCGGCCAAATTAGTGCCGGCGTCTTGTCAAGTTAGTCAGCGAGGGTGTTGTGCTGTATACATAGAAGCCAGATAGAGAGGATGAATTAAAACAAAGAACGTCCTTGCTTGAAATCTGGGCACAGATTTTGTAACTCCACTGACTCAGACAAGCTAGCACATAGAGACAGGAAATAGCGGTACAAGTCTAATGGCATTGACACTACGGCTTGTTCCTAATGTGGCGATACTCCAGTACAAATCCACCATGCACCTCTGATGACTGCACGCCGCTATTAGCAGGGAAACCGTTTTACGTGTAGTGATCGGTGTCACTGCTTGCCGTGCCGTAGTTGCCACTCATACCAACGGCACTGTAATAAGAGCACAACACATTAATCGAAGTCTTAGTGTTTATACCGCCTCATTTTAGGCTCCCATTTAGCTCCTGTCTCTTATATAGGTCCTCCTGATGGGGGTAAATCCCTTACATGTTATAACGCAGCTGAGGTGATAGAAATTCCCCCTTTTCATGTCTCCCTACACCCCAAATATCACGATAGGTGACTAGGTAGATCAGTCGCTGGTTATCATGAGGTACCTAAGCACTGTTTGTTATAAGCATGCTCTTATGGTTATGACCACTTATTTTAATATAATACAAATTGACTAAGAGATATTTTTAATGTTCTTCTACCCGCAATCATCTATTTGGCTGTTAATTTGCGATATTATTAATGTCGTTTTGTAAGCACACAACCATAGACGTCTACGGACTGCTATCCCTTTTGATAGTTCAGTTGTACTAAACGCGTCCAAATGCTGTAAAACTGAAAAACAATTGAACTGTTGTGGCATTTGTTTGACACACATGACACACTCATCCTCGCTTTATACCTTTAATGTACAAAGCGTGGATAACTTGTTGTTCATTGATACAAGTTAATACAAGATGATCACATGATGATTAATCTGAATTAGGCTTGGAACTTTGATGACAGGAGGCGGGGAGTTGATTGGTAAAAGCTAGACCAGCCGCCATCTGCAGCCACTGGAGTTATAACATATACTTAAAAAATAACAAAAAACAAATAATAACACAACACTATTACACAAAACTAAACCAACTAAACAAAAAAACAAAAATCCCAACACAATAAAACATAAAAAATAAATAATAAAAACAAACTAAACATAACAAACACAAAAATAATAATATTAAATCACGACGCAGCAACTCCTACAAAATATTCCTAGTACAAAATGGTACAGTCGTTTGAAAGAATACAAACTTAGCGGTCCATCAACTGGCTGGAGTCGGTAGTCTTTAGTTCTCATGTACTTTTGTAATTGAGTGTAGAATTACTTAATGTGCAAACTACAGATATCTACATAGATGCAAGTAACATAATATAATTTGTTTATGGTTAATGATAGATAACTATTTAACCAATCAGGAGAGAAGACCCCCCGCGAGCACTGTTCCATTCTCCATAACCGATTGTGCTCAATAAGTATTGGCGTAGTTTCAAGTAACTAACTAATGTGGGGTTTGTTTCCAAGCAAATATTATGAAGAACACCTTTAATCACAGTAAGTTCTACCCCTACTATAATTCCTTCCCAGGGTTGTAGTTGTCCAAATGGGGGGTCACTTTTTATATCGTATTTCCAGTTCTTCTGGGTATTCTCGAGAGCTGACATGGTAAGGGAAATGATTCCAGCTAAATTCTTTCCCCAAACAACTACAATTGCTTTTGTCTTCCACAAGCAAACATATTTAAGAGTAAATAACTAACCTGTACGTAATCTCTCTCATTGAATTTGTGAATGTATATATAATAGTCCAGAGTTAATGAAAATAAATAGAAATGTTTTCATTTCATCATCATTTTGTTTTCACTACTATGAAATCCCCGAAGGATTAACAAATCACCTTCATGCTGAATAGTTTTAATAAGGGGTCATTCTAACAAACTATGTGATTTCGGAGCTTAAGTTTGGCCTTTTCAAAAGTATACCTGATGCACAAACTGAATTGGAACAACTGGCTTGGAAATTGTCTTAAAATATGTGGCAAAACTGTTTTGATACCTGCTTTCTAAACAAAATTTGATGTGGTCTTGTGCCACTAAAGCGCCACCATATGATTAATGTTAGTTATTAACTTCCTTGGGTAGTATGAGTTTCTGTCTGAAAAGTGGAAAATTACATTTTGGAAAGGGCAAATTTCAATTTCTTTTTTGCCATATTTATGTTGTTTACATAAATACATCTAAAACATCAACTACAGTTTTCTGGATACATTCAAGCATTGCAAAGATACTACCATAGAAAGTGACATTCTTCAGTGGCAAGAAGTTCAAGGGGTAGTACACTTTCAGCAAATAATTGATATTTTTTGTGTAATTAAAACTAGGCAAAGTGCTCCTTCTCTGTCAGGGAGTCAGTGAAAAAACCTGGGAATATGCACAGGGAGGAGCTCGGTAACTCCACATCTCCCATTGAGGATGTTAAACTGATAATGGCTGGTACGGGAACAACAGGTCTTCATACACTAATATAACCTAAAAAATTGATAATTGCATTGTGGAGATAATACCAAGTCAAGTACAGAAGCTGTAACATAAAAGGACCGTAATTTGTAACCATCACCAGGAACCTGTTATCACTTAACTAAAAACCACACCAAATATTGTCAAGACGTAACACCATCTAGTTTTGTCCTTAAATTATCCAGTGTGGTGACATCATCCAGAAAATCAAGTTTTGAAGTGGATGTAAATTGGATGTAAAAAGGAGGAGGAGAGTTTTGACACTGAAGTCAGTTGGGGACTCTGAATACCCTCCTCCTCATGATAAAATACATGCATCAGACTTCAGAGATTTGGTTAGTGATGTCTCGGGGATCCAGATCTTCATTACAGTGAAGGATACTTTCTGAGAAGAGAGAGCATGACTTCAGTGTTAAAACTCTCTGCCTCCTTGACTTTACAGTCAAAGTAGTTCCTGGATACTGCCATCAACTATGCATCATGAAAGAACATGATCTGGAAGTGTTCAGCTGCTTACAACATACTGGTAGTGGTTTATTAGGTCAATTTCAGTTGACAGATTCAGCACAAGTCACAGAAAAGCAGCTGACTGTAGTAAAAAATATAAATATTCGGGTCTGTTGTACAGAACTAATAGAATAAGTCTTGTCGAATTCACAAAGTTTGTCCTTGATTCCTTAGTGCTTATAGTACATTTCTTGAACAGCATTTATTTCTCATAAAATTGTCAAGCCATAGTATGTTAGTACCGTATTTCTCGGACTATAGCGCACAAAAACATCCTCTTGCTTTTCTCAGAATCAAAGGTGCGGCTGATAGTCCAGTGCGCCTTATATATGAGCCGTCTTACAAACAACAGCTTGCCTTGAACTGGCCCAGGTCGGCCACCTGCTGGTCATTCATCCTTATAACAGTGCACCTTATACCCGGGCGCCTTATATATGAAACCTAGATGTTTTTTAGCCGGCAGTTATTCATGGTGCGCTTTAATACTCCCGGTGCACCTTATAGTCTGAACAAATACTGTGTATCTACACTTGTACAAGGGTGCATTTACTTTTGGTTTTCTTGTTATACATAAGGCAGTATGAGAGTCATTTTTTTTTGTTTTGTTATATTATTATAATACTCTCCTTTGAGACAGTATTACAGCAATTATATTCTTATGCATAGGGGGCCGTATTATAGTAGTTATATTCTTATGCATAGGGAGCAGTATTACAGTATTTATACTGTTGTACCTAGGGGGCAGTATTATAGTAGCCATATTTTTGTACATAGGTGCACTATTTTCTACTAGGGACAGTGTTATATAGATATATTGTTGTACTGTAGGAGGCAGTATTATCGCAGTTATTTTTCTTGTATAAGAGTAGTATAGTATTTTTTTTAAATTCTTGTACCAGGGAATTAAATTATTGATATAATATATATTGCTATATAACTCAGCGTCATCTCATCTGGACTAGTAGTGGTGCTTTTCATACTTGGCTAGAAAATAGCCATAGGAGAATCCAAAAGGCTTACTTACGTTACAATAGCGTTAATATATTTGATTCTGGTTGATCTGTGGTGGCTGTAGTTGTTGCAGGCCATACTAGCAAATTGTGAGCAATTTGGAGTGAGACTTGCGACCACTGTGTTTTGAGTTTATAGTGATTGCCACATATCCATCGCAACAGACCGGAAGTGGCGGGGAAAATTATTAGGCGCGGGGTTGGTATTTTCAATTAGGCACCAGTCTGCAATTTCCTTTTTTATTTTTACGTTTATTTTTCTTAAATTCAGCGTCATTCATACTGGATAGTAGTTGTGCTTTCATACTTGGCTAGAAAATAGCCAATAGGAGAATCCAAAGGCTTACTACGTCTACAATAGCGTTACATATATTTTGATTTCTGGTTGATTGCTGCGTGGCTGTAGTTGTGCAGTGCATATACTTAGCAAATGTGAGCAATTTTGGAGTGAGACTGCGACCACTGTGTTTTGCGCTTAGTGACGCACATATCCACGCAAAGACCGAAGTGGGAAAATGTATTATGTTGGCCGGGGTGGATTTCAATTAGGCACGTCTGCCATTCCTTTTTATTTTACGTTTTTTTTTTCATAACTCAGCGTCATCTCATGGAACATAGTAGTGTGCATTTCTAACTGCTTGAGAAAATAGCCATAGGAGAATCCAAAAGGCGTACTGTACGTCTGACATAGCGTTTACATATATTTGATTTCGGTTGATCCGCGGGGGCTGTAGTTTGTTTGCAGTGCATCTACTAGCAAATTGTGAGCAATTGGGAGGTGAGACTTTGCCGACCAACTGTGTTTGCGCTTAGTGACGCAAATCACGCACAAGCGACAGTGGGAAAATTTATTAGGGCCGGGGTTGTATTTCAATTAGGCACAGTCTGCCATTTCCGTTTTAGTTTCGTTTATTTTTTCATAAATCAGCGTCATCTCATCTGGCATAGTGTGTGCTTCATAACTGCTAGAAATAGCAATAGGATGACTCCACAAAGGCTTACTTACGCTATACAATAGCGTTTACACTATATTGATTTGGTGATCTGCTGGTGGCTGTAGTTGTTGCAGTGCATCTACTAGGCAAAGTTTGAGCAAATTTGGAGTGAGACTGCGACAACCACTTGTTTGCGCTTAGTGACGCACATCATCGCAAGAAGACGAAGTGGGAAAAGCTTAGGGCACCGGGGTTGTATTTCCAATTAGGCACAGTATGCCATTTCCTTTTTTATTTACGTATTTTTTTCATAAACTCAGCGTTTATATCATCTGGCATAGTAGTGTGCTTTAGACTTGGCTAGAAGAAAATAGCCATAGGAGAATCCAAAAGGCTTACTTACGTTTACAATAGCGTATCCATATATTGATTTCTGGTTGATCTGCTGGTGGCGAGTTGTGTTGCGTGCATTACAGCAAAAATTGTGAGCAATTTGGAGGTGCAGACTTGCGACCACTGTTGTTTGGCTTAGTGACGCACATTATCCCATCGCAAAGACCGAAGGGGAAATTTATTAGGGCCCGGGTGTGGGATTCAATCAGGCACCAGTATGCCATTTACCTTTTTTATTTACGTTTATTTTTGTCATGACAATCAGGTTCATCTCATCTGGCCATGTAGTGTGGCTTTCATACTTGGCAGAAAATGAGCCATAGGATAATCCAAAAGGCTACTAGCGCTACAATAGCAGTTACTATATATTTGATTTCGTGGTTGATCTGCTCGGTGCTGTAGTTGTTGCAGTTGCTCTACTAGTCAAATTGTGAGCAATTTGGATTGTGAGGACTTGCGACCACTGTGTTGAGTTAGTGGACGCAATAGCCATCGCAAGCCGAAGTGGGAAATTTATTAGGGCCGGGTGGATTCAATTAGGCACCAGTCTGCCATTCCTTTTTATTTGTACGTTTATTTTTTTCATAATCTCAGAGTCATCTCCTCTGGCATAGCAGTGTGCTTTTAGTACTGGCGTAGAAAATAGCATAGCAATAGGATAGGCATCGTTTGGTTTAAACTTAACTAAAAAACACACCAAAGCAAAAAAAAAACAAAAAAAAAAAACGTTTATAAAAAAAAATTAAAGTTATAACTTTCATTTCAAAAATGTTTACCCGAGGGTAGGGGTAGAGGAGAGGGCAGGGGACTGGTGGCGTCCACACTTTACTGCAGGGGTGTCAAGGCCGGTTGGTCTACTGGGCGGGGGGGTGAGGACACATCTGCTGATGAGGAAGGCAGCAGAGGAACGACGCCAGAGCTACACTCCCTAGGTTCATGTCTCGCAAGTTACTGGCAAGACTCGCTGGTAGAGCACTGTGGAGGCAGAACAGTTGCGAACAGGTGAGTCTGTGGATTGCCGACAATGCTTCGAGCAAGTTGTCCAACCAGTCCGTCTTCCACGCAGTCCACCAGGTCACCGAAATCGGCCACTCACTCCAGGCTCCTGCACTCAGCTCCTCCCCCCCAGTCTGCCCCCTCCCAGCAAAATGTGCCATTTTGGTGGAACCGGCATACTCTGAGGAACAGTTTTCTGACATTCCCACAGTCACAAACCACAATTGTCCTGCTGCTGATGAGCAATTTCCGATGCCACAGGTTTTCCCCAGTCGCAAGTCTGTGGTGATGATTGACTATCTGACGTAGTGGAAGAAGTGCTTGTAAAGAGGTGTACAGACGATGATGAGACAACGGTTGTCAAGACAGTGGGGAAGTGTGTGTCGGGCTATAGGAAGATTCCCTAGCGGGGGAGCGAAGACTGAGGGATAGGGCGACTGATTGTTTTGAGAGGGTGGAAGACCACAAGATGGGATGGAGAGGCGGCGTGAACACAGTGCTTCTGAGCGGGAAGGAGGAGTCCTCGACCAGAACAGGTTTTGGAAGAAGGCAGTGGGGGGCCCAGACGGAGAAGGCGGCCAGAGCTGTGCATCAGCGCCACAAATGTGTCAACTAGTGAAGCTACCGTGGGGGGGGCGACGGGCTCTACGGGGAGGGCTAGATTTTAAGAAGTCATGGAGGTCTTTAAGGAAACACACGGGATGACAGACGGACTGTGTGTGATGCAAATTTGCCAAACCAGGATCGCAGTGGTTTCCACACTAATAGAAATTAATACCAAAGTATGCGCAGGAATATGAATGCTAAACACCCCACAATCTAGTGGCCAACAAGCGCGCGTCACCTCCGGACGTGACACACCACATGTACTCCCAGTGTACAGCTGATAGTCACGCCCCATGCCAGGACCCTGCCACAAAAAAACCCCATCGTCGCCTCCACTCCTCACAGCATCCACCAGCGTTCAGCTCAAGTATACCCCAGACGCTGGAGCGGAAACGCAAATATAGTGCAACCCACCCGCAACGCCAAGCCCTTAATGTGCACATCTCAAGATGCTAAGCCTGGAGATGCTGCCTATAGGGCTAGTAGAGACGCGGCCCTTTCGCAGCTCCATGGCGGCGGGCCGGCCCCTCGGTCTGCGTCCCCAGCGCCACTACTTTTCCCGATGTGCCGTCCCAGCCTGCACCAGCACGTGTCAGACAACATAATCGTTGCCCGACCAAGCCGTTTTGACAAGGTCCACCTGACCACGACACTGGACGAGTGCTGCAGGGCAGGGCACATATAATCGGCTGAACGGCACTGGGTTTAGCTTGGGGAGGGCTGGGACAGAGTTCTGACCCTGCGGTGGTCATATACTGCCGACACGCCGGCAAGGGAGCGGGGGCATCTACCAATAGGTACAGGGTCAGGCTAGGAAAGAAGAAAACTAGCTCCACCAACCTCCTCAAAAAAAAGAATTCCTCCGAAGACCATCTTGGGATTGGCGCCACCGTTCGTAGCTCTTAGGCACAGGGGGCCGCAGTGCCGCGCTAAGCGAGACAGCAGGCGGTTGCGTGAAATGCTGAGCACTAGGCGATTAAAAGGCACACCGCCCAAGAACTTATTAAGGGATCAGGGCAGTGATGATCGTTGGCTGCACCGCTGAACCTGAAGCCAGGGCAGTGTGTGTTGTGACAACGGCCGTATACCGGTGGCGGCTCTTGAAAATCGGCAATGACACAATGTGCCATGCCTGGCCTCCATGTGTTTTAAATCTGGATAGTTAAGCGTTTTCCTACAAGACATACCCCAATCTGTCTGATTTGCTCACGAGGTGCGCCGCATCATGTGCGGCATTTCAGGAAGTCCGCACAGATGCTGCACTCTAGGGCAAGCGCAGCGCCGCCTCCAATGGCACGCTCACCGATGTTGGCGACGTGCACCGAGGTGGAATAATCATACATGAACCAGTTAGTTGGTCCAGAAGTTACAGGCAGCGCCGAGCAGAGTGTAGACTGCCAGATGGGCTCAAACTTCACCAAGAATTGGTAGTCAGGTCAGGTCAGCTTCCTCAAGTCTACAATAGGGAGTGGACGTGGATTGTCTGATCATCTGTCAGGTTGCTGTGAGTAACTTTGAGGAGTCAAAAAGATGCAGTCCGGCGATTGCAGCCATATCAGCCATCACCATCCCGCTGTGTGGCCTGTAATGAAAAACTCTGCTCAGCATGAAAGTCGAAGGTTTGCGCTCCTCAAAGAGACGGGGGAGAAGAAGATTCCCTTGTTGATAGCCAAACAAAAACCCTAGGTTCGTTTTTCAGCGCATACGGAGGAGGTTGGAAGGCGGAGAGGGAGGAGGAAGAGGAGGAGAAGTTGGCGAGACACACAATGAGGGACATGCTCAGACCTATGTTCAGCGTGTATGGGCAGGAAGAAGAGGAAGGTGTTTTACGTTTATTTTTTTCATAACTCAGCGTCATCTCATCTGGCATAGTAGTGTGCTTTCATACTTGGCTAGAAAATAGCCATAGGAGAATCCAAAAGGCTTACTTACGTCTACAATAGCGTTACATATATTTGATTTCTGGTTGATCTGCTGGTGGCTGTAGTTGTTGCAGTGCATCTACTAGCAAATTGTGAGCAATTTGGAGTGAGACTTGCGACCACTGTGTTTTGCGCTTAGTGACGCACATATCCATCGCAAAGACCGAAGTGGGAAAATTTATTAGGGCCCGGGGTTGGATTTCAATTAGGCACAATCTGCCATTTCCTTTTTTATTTTACGTTTATTTTTTTCATAACTCAGCGTCATCTCATCTGGCATAGTTGGAACATAGTAGTGTGTTTCTAGACTGCTTAAGAAAATAGCCATAGGAGAATCCCAAAAGGCTACTACGTCACATAGCGTTTACATATATTTGATTTCGGTTGATCTGCGGTGGCTGTAGTGTTTGCAGTGCATCTACAGCCAAATTGTGAAGCAATTGGAGGGAGACTTTGCGACCAACTGTGGTTTGCGCTTAGTGACGCACATGATCCAGCGCACAAGACGACAGTGGAAAATTTATTAGGGCCGGGGTTGTATTTCAATTAGGCACAGTCTGCCATTTCCGTTTTAGTTTTCGTTTATTTTTTTCCATAATCAGGTCATCTCATCTGGATAGTAGGGTGCTTCATATTGTAGAAATAGCCATAGGATGACTCCACAAGGCTTACTTACGCTTTACAATAGCGTTACATATATTGATTTGTGCATCTGCTGGATGGCTGTAGGTGTTGCAGTGCATCTACTAGGCAAAGTTGAGCATTTGGAGTGAGACTTGCGAACCACTTGTTTTGCGCTTAGTGACGCACAATCCATCGCAGGGAAGAACGAAGTGGGAAAATGCTGTAGGGCACCGGGGTTGTATTTCCAATTAGGCACAGTTGCCATTTCCTTTTTATTTACGTTTATTTTTTTCATAACTCAGGTTATCATCATCTGGCATAGTAGTGTGCTTTTCATACTTGGCGTAGAAGAAAATAGCATAGGAGAATCCAAAAGGGCTTACTTACGTTTACAATAGCGTTCCATATATTGATTTCTGGTTTGATCGCTGGTGGCGTAGTTGTTTGGTGCGTGCATTACTAGCAAAAATTGTTGAGCAATTTGGAGTGAGACCTTGCGACCACTGTTGTTTCGCTTAGTGACGCAATTATCCCATCGAAAGACCGAAGGGGAATAATTTATTAGGGCCCGGGGTTGGGATTCAAGTCAGGCACCAGTTGGCCATTTTCCTTTTTTATTTACGTTTATTTTTTTCATAAATCAGCGTTCATTCATCTGGCTATCGTAGTGTGCTTTCATACTGGGCAGAAAATGAGCCATAGGATGAATCCAAAAGGCTACTTAGCGCTACAATAGGTTACCATATATTTGATTTCGTGGTTGATCTGCTCGGTTGCTGTAGTTGTTGCAGTGCATCTCTAGTCAAATTGTGAGCAATTGGAGATGGGACTTGCGACCACTGTGTTTGAGTCTAGTGGACGCAAATACCAATCGCAAAGCCGAAGTGGGAAATTTATTAGGGCCGGGTGGATCAATTAGGCACCAGTCTGCCATTTCCTTTTTATTTTACGTTTATTTTTTCATAATTCTCAGGTCATCTCCCATCTGGCATAGCAGTGTGCTTTTATACTGGCTAGAAAATAGCCAAGCAATAGGATAGGCATCGTTTGGTTTAAACAAACTAAAAAACACACCAAATCAAAAAAAAAACAAAAAAAAAAAACGTTTATAAAAAAAAATTAAAGTTATAACTTTCATTTTCAAAATGTTACCCGAGGGTAGGGGTAGAGGACGAGGGCTGGGGACTGGTGGCGTCCACACTTTACTGCAGGGGTGTCAGAGGACAGTTCGGTCTCTGGGCGGGGGGATGAGGACACCACTGCTGATGAGAAGGCAGCAGAGGAAGCATCGCCAGAGGCTACACTCCCTAGGTTCATGTGTCGTAATTACTGAACGACTCGGCTGGTAGAGCACTGTGTGAGAGGCGAACAGTGCGAACAGGTGATGTCTGTGGATTGCCGACAATGTTCGAGCAATTTGTCCAACCAGTCAGGTCTTCCACGCAGTCCACCAATGGTCACCGAAATCGGCCACTCATCCAGGCTCCTGCACATCAGCCTCCTCCCCCCCAGTCTGCCCCCTCCCAGCAAAACGTGTGCCATTTTTGGAACCGGCATACTCTGAGGACATGTTTTCTGGACACATTCCCACAGTCACAAACACTTGTCCTGCTGCTGATGAGCAATTCCTGATGCCACAGGTTTTTCCCCAGTCGCAGTCTGTGGTGATGAATGACTTCTGAGTAGTGGAAGAAGTGTAGTAAAGAGGTGTACAGACGATTGATGAGACAACGGTTGTCAAGACAGGGGGAAGTGCTGTGTCGGGCGATAGGAAGTATTTCTGAGGGGGGGCAGCAAGACTGAGGGATAGGAGCGACTGATGCTTTTGCGAGGGTGAAAGCCACAACGATGGGATGAGAGGACGGCTGTGAAACAGTGCTTCTGAGCCGAGGAGGAGAGTCCTCGACCAGAAACAGGTTTTGGAAGAGGCAGTGGTGGGGCACCAGACGGAGATGGCGGGCCAGAGCTGTGCATCAGCGCACAAATGTGTCAACTAGTGAAGCATACCGTTGGGGGGGCGACGGGCTCTAACGGCAGGAGGGCTAGATTTTTAAGAAAGATGGATGGGTTTTAAGGAAACACCGGGATGACAGACGGACTTGGTGTGCCAAATTTGCCAAACCAGGATCAGCAGTGGTTTCCACACTAATAGCAAATTAAACCACACACGTATGCGCAGGCATAGAATGCTAAACACCCCCATACTAGTGGCAACAAGCGGGTTCACCTCCGCGACCGTGACACACCACATGCTCTTCCCAGTGTAGCTGATAGTCAGCCCCTGCCCAGGACCCTGCCACAAAAAAACCCCATCGTCGCCTCACAGATCCTCACAGCATCCACCAGCGTTCAGTCTATCCATACCCCAGACGCTGGAGCGGAAACGCAAATATAGTGCAACCCACCCGCACGCCAAGCCCTTAATGTGCACATCTCAAGATTGCTAAGCCTGGAGTGCTGCCTATAAGGCTAGTAGAGACCGAGCCCTTTCGCAGCCTCATGGCGGCGGCGCCGGCCCCTCGGTATTCGCGTCCCCAGCGCCATACTTTTCCCGATGTGCCGTCCCAGCCCTGCACCAGCACGTGTCAGACAACATAATCCGTGCCCGACCAACGCCGT
Source organism: Engystomops pustulosus (assembly GCA_019512145.1). Taxonomy (NCBI): domain Eukaryota; kingdom Metazoa; phylum Chordata; class Amphibia; order Anura; family Leptodactylidae; genus Engystomops; species Engystomops pustulosus. Next base: position 83,019,147 of record CM033647.1, on the reverse strand, counting down.
TTTGACAAGGTCACCTGACCACGACACTGGACGAGTGCGCGGGCAGGGCCACTATATATCGCTGACGGCACAGGGTTTTAAGCTTGGGGAGGCTGGGACAGAGTACTGACCCTGCGGTGGTCATATACGCCGACACGACGAGGCAAGGGAGGGAGGGAAAATCTACCAAATCAGGTCAGGGCGGGTGGGGGGGAGAAGAAAAATCCGAAGACCATCTGGGCATGGCGCCACCATCGTAGTCTTAGCACAGCCAGCAGTGCCGTCGCTAAGAGACAGCAGGCGGTTGCGTGAAATGCTGGCACTAGGCGATTAAAAGGCACACCGCCCAAGAACTATTACAGGGCAATCACAGGCAGCAGGGACTGATCTGTGGCTGGCACCGCTGAACCTGAAGCCAGGCATGGTTGTGTGTGACAACGGCCGTAACCGGTGGCGGCTCTGAAACTCGGCAGACTGACACATGTGCCATGCCTGCCCATGTGTTGAAATCTGATAGTTCAGCGTTTCCTCAAGACATACCCCAATCTGTCTGATTTGCTCACGAAGGTGCGCCGCATCTGTGCGCATTTCAGGAAGTCCAGCACAGATGCTGCCACTTCAGGGCAGCGCAGCGCCGCCTCCAACTGCCGCTCACCGACTGTTGGCGACGTGCCACGAGGTGGAAAATCAACACGACCATGTTATTCCAGAGTTACCAGCAGCGCCGAGGATTGTAGACTGCCAGATGTCAACTTCACCAGAACTGGTAGTCAGGTCAGTCAGCTTCCTCAAGTCTACAATGGGAGTGGACGTGGATGTCTGATATCTGTCAGGTGCGAGTAACTTTGAGGAGTCAACAACAGATGGTCGGGCGATGGCGCCATCATCAGCATCACCATCCCGCTGCTGGCCTGTTTGAAAAACTCTCTGTCAGCATGAAGTCGGAAGCTTTGCGCTCCTCACAGAGACGGGGGAAGAAGATTCCCTTGTGATAGCCCCAAAACCCTAGGTCTGTTTCTCAGCGCATATCGGAGGAGGTTGGAGGAGGAAGGGAGGAGGAAGAGGAGGAGAAGTTGGCGAGACACAAGAGGGGACCATTGCTCAGCCTACTGTTAGCGTGTATGGGCAGAAGAAGAGGAAGGTGGAAGGCGTGTGGAGACTTAAAGCCATAGATGCTCCACTAGGGAATTCTCAGAAGAATGCAAATAAGTTCTCCAAGGTGTTAAATGGAAAACAATACCTCCTTTTGCCGCCTTGAAAGGCAGCCCCCTTAACATCAAGTATAACCAACAAGAAGTCTAAAAACATGATGTGGGATTAAGCCAAACCAGCATATCTATTCCATAAGGAACAGACTCCCAACTGTAGACAGCACTGTTCCGATCTGGTTGGGTCTCCTCAGTACAGCGTAGGGAACTGATTTGGATGTGTGAGAGGCTATTGACTAGGGTCAGACAATAGGTGTTCTCCTTAAGGAGACATTGCCAATTAAGGCCACCTTAAAGGCGTGTGGAGACTTAAAGCCATACATGCTCCACTAGGGAATTCTGGGAAAGTAAGTTTTCCAAGGTGTGAAATGGAAAACAATACCTCCTTTTGCTACCTTGAAAGGCAGCCCCCTATCTTTTGCCCTCTTCCCCCCTTATACTATGACCCCTCATCCTCCCTCATACTATTTGTAGCCTTTATATCCCTCTCATATTGTCTTTTTAATATATAGGGAAATCCTTTTTCCAGAGCTCTTGGAAGTTCTGATGGTGTCTGAAGAAGCTGGTAGATTACCAGATTCCATGGGGAGGCGGTAGTAGTTGTTCTGCAGAAACCTGGTAGAACCATATCATTACCTCTGTCTTACAAACCCATTTCTTTTCCTGCATGATATCAAACCTTTAGCAAGGTTTCTACTCCATTAGACTTTATTGAGTGATCCCAATGACAGGGGGATCAAATAGGAAATCAGTGGCAGCAGGATGCAGGCCACAACTCGAGGTTCTGAGTACCGCACACAGTCCTTTGGCTGCCGGTTGTGCATCCCCGGTATTAGTAAAAATAGATGACCTGGATTATTATAAGCAAAGTTCAATGCTCCCTGCTCTAGGGCATATAATACTTAAGTGGGTTCTTGTCTATGGGCATTCACCCTTTTATTGTTAAAATGATGGATTAAATATTTGTAATGGATTTGTCATTGAGTAATGTAGTCATGATATTTTTTATTGAGTTGTGGTGTTAAAGGAATAATCTCAGGCTATTTTGCTTAAAAGTTTGATTCCTTAAATATTCACATTTCATAAGAAGAAAAAATATATATCAAAATGAAGACGGTAATTATCCCAGCACTCCATCCTCGTTAATTAAGAATTTCCATATTTCAGCACTAGTCTTATTGTAAAGTGCCGAGACACGCGGAGGGATGTCAGATTTTTATACGCAGCCTCTATTCTGCAGGTGTCTCTATTAACTATTCATAAGATGTCAAGCTAATTCCTCGCTGCTCTCACGTCGCTTGGAGTATTTTTATCATGTAAAATAGCAGTTGCTGTATTTACCAACATTGATGACGCAGCTCAGACACAGATGTTGGTGGCATGGCATGCTTAGTCATTTATGACTTTATCACAGAAAATACGAGTGTGTTTTGAAAATTGCAAAACTTGTCCCAGTAGAAAAATGGTGGATATTGGACCAGGAGGTAAGTGGAAGAAAGTTGCCTCTGTTCTCTGTTGCTTCCACTTTGTGGAAGGTGCTAATAGCTATCCTTAGCAAGAGGTTTGTTCATCTACTACTACATCTTCATACTAGCATGCTCACGGATCATTGGGTTCAGGTTGCTGCTCCTTGCAGGGTCAGTTTCAAGAGGCTAGGACTTTGCACTTCTGAGGAAACTTATGGGGTCAGACAGTAGGTGTTCTCCTTAGGAGACATTGCCATTAAGGCCACCTTAAAGGCGTGTGGAGACTTAAAGCCATAGATGCTCCACTAGGGAATTCTGGAAAGATGCAAATAGTTCTCAAGGTGTTAAATGGAAAACAATACCTCCTTTTGCCGCCTTGAAAGGCAGCCCCCTTAACATCAAGTATACCACAAGAAGTCTAAAAACATGATGTGGAATGAAGCCAAACCAGTATTCTATTCCATAGGAACAGGCTCCCAACTGTAGACAGCACTGTTCCGACCTGGTTGGTCTCTCAGTACAGCGTAGGGAACTGATTTGGAGTGTGAGAGGCTATTGACTAGGGTCAGACATAGTGTCTCCTTAAGGAGACATTGCCAATTAAGGCCACCTTAAAGGCGTGTGGAGACTTAAAAGGTAAGCCAAAAGCCATAGATGCTCCACTAGGGAATTCTGGGAAGAATGCAAATAAATTTTCCAAGGTGTTAATTGGAAAACAATACCTCCTTTTGCTACCTTGAAAGGCAGCCCCTTTAACATCAAGTATGACCTACAAGAAGTCTAAAAACATGATGTGGGATTATGTACTGAGGAGACCCAACCAGGTCGAAACAGTGCTGTCTACAGTTGGGAGTCTGTTCCTTATGGAATAGATATACTGGTTTGGCTTAATCCCACATCATGTTTTTAGACTTCTTGTAGGTCATACTTGATGTTAACGGGGCTGCTTTTCAAGGTAGCAAAAGGAGGTATTGTTTTCCTTTTAACACCTTGGAAAACTTATTTGCATTCTTCCCAGGAACTTATGGAGAGAACGGAAGGGAACTTTAATAATTATAAATAAAAGGTGTTTTCTAATACTTGGGCGATAAGATTTAGTTGCCAATGACTGCCTGAACATCTAAACTGTGGAAAATTCCCTCCCACACGCTGTGATTTCTTATAAACCAAATGAGGCAGGCCCTTTTTTTTTTGTTGCTTTTCTCTTTTTTTCGCCCACCTTCAGAAAATCTATACCTTTTTTATTTTTCAACGTAAAGAAGGCTGTGTGAGGGCCTGTTTTGCACAATGTTTCACAAGCCCAAGAAGTTGAAGTTGCGGACAACATAGTGGGCAATTATTCAAGCCTGTTTCTGAAAGTCTGAATTTTTTCTAGTTGCCAACTTCAACCATCAAAGCTCAGCTTTTCATATTACCAGTGCTCTGAATATTTTTAATATGGGAAGGGGCTGTGGATTGGTTGAGCCTTGGGCGAATAGAAATATTCTGACTACAGACTCTTGATAAATCTGCCCCATGGTTTGTGTCTGACTGAGCGCACTCTCTTGTATGGACATAATCAATATCCCCCTCTCATTCCATACAATGGGGATATTTACGTCACCTTTGGGTGGAGTTCACCGAAAGATGCTTGGAGTTTCACTATGATCATTGACGCGCATATGCTGCATGTGTTGCTCTCCTGGCTCAGGTCACAACAGGAGTTCACAGATTGGGGCGGCTTGTGTACACATTTTAACGTTAAATCTCCGTGCTCAGTCCAAATCAAAGTCAGACAGACGTCCGCCAGCACCCCCCACCCCCCCAATTGTTATAATGGAAGTGCACAGTTTGCCGGCCAAAAAAAAAACGTTGCAGTGCCAAAAAATCCCAGCAAGACATGCTTAAACAATACCTGCCCAAGCCATGCAATTTCCCAAAAAGGGTGGCAAACGTCAATGAAAGTGCCGATTTGTGATCCTTGTAGATGAACCCCATTTTCCAGTATTTTTTCACTCTCATGCCAATTTTTCCCTAACCGTAGTTTTAGTGGATCTGGATTTTAATATTTAACAAGGTTCTTTCCCTGTTCCACTAAATTAACTGACTAGTTAGCACCACAATATGACATCACATTGTATCCAAAGGGATGAATTTGCTATATAAAAAACGCGACTAGTAGATCTGCAAGATCAAGTGGCCAGCAATACATCTCCCTTGTTTTTGTTTGACAGAACTCTTAATCTTATTTCTACTATTTTAATCATATAATTTGCCTTTGCGCATGACGGGGACATACTTTTTGTATATCTATGCTTCTTACATTTATAACTTTTACATATAACCTTATATACAACTTCATGTATAATCGAGCTGTTATCCTTTATGCATTTTCAGGAAGCATCCATCACCAGGGATGAAGAAGAGTTTTAGGCAAGTGGGCGCTCTGAGGCACCATTATGGAAAAGAGCATGACATGGGACTACAAATAATAGCAGAAATAGAATGCTGTCTTTCCATCATTTTGTTGATGAGAAATAAAGTTCTCTTTAATACATATGCTGGTGAGTATCACTCAATTGTGCCCACAAAGCTTTGAAGCATAGTGAGCAGCTTCGTCTTAATTGTATTAATCAAAACTGTTAAAAAATTCTTTATAGTACAAAATAATGATCATAATTAAGCTTTCTTGGACTACTGTGAAGGAGTTTGTCCGTGCCATGGTTTGTCCCTGAAGTCCTCCTACTTTACAGAACCATTAACCAAACAGCTCCACCGCTCAGCTCCACATTCATTTCCATGAATCCACCGCATACTTTCCGAAAGAGACACAGCTTGATCCTGCCGATCAACAAAAATTTGTTGCCCATTTGACCACATTGATGTGTCTAATCATCGGTCATATAACCTATTTATGAGTTTTTTTAGAAAAGCCGCTTATACGAACTCCAGTAGAGCCTATAGCAGTGTGCCACAAACCTTGTGTCACACGGGGCTAGGGTGAATCCAAGACTCAAGACATTCCTCCTGCGGGTCATAGGACACCTCAAACTCCAGGCCTTTTAAAGCAACACATCATAGCAGCCTGGATACAGACGGAGGAACTAACTTGGGACACAGCTGGATTCAACCTTGGAGCTCACTGCTTTGGGCCCCACCACTTATTCCCTGTTCACGGACTCTGAATTGTTCTCCTTATAATCACTATGTTGGTTCTTCCTAAGGTTGTTATATGATGTGAAAGCCATTTGGCACTGAAGCCATGTTTGCACTTTTCAGTAAATAATTGGGTGTTGTCTGTAAAAAGCTTGCCCCACTGGCTAAGTCATACTTTACTTTATTACTCTAGGGTTCTAAACTTAAATGGCCCATCCATGATTGAATGATTGGAATGCTATCGATAACTTTCTCCATGTTGCTTTAGCTGTGAAACTATTATATTAATTGCCCTATAGTCCAAGAGTACACAGCTTTAAGATGGTGCTCGTCCATTTAAAGGAATATCTACAGATAGATATTTAGATAGCAAAAGCGCAGACATGGGGTCATGCTCAGACTTATTTAGTGTCAATGGCTGCCTAGGCACTCATGGGCTGTACGCTCCCCATTGGTGCTGTCAAGCTCCCTCCCTGGGGGTCACAGCGCCACGTACAGAAAGGCAGATTGATTCCACAGACGATTACAACATAGGGCATGTGAAACAACTGAATAGTTCAACACGGGCGATTTGGTTTGAATATGGTTGGACCGCTTCCGACGGCCCGCCCCCTAATTTGTGCCGCACTAGAAGCCAGCACAGCTGCCGCACAAAAGGTCTGCCTGTCCACAATCTCAGCGCAGACATTTCTAAAGTACTTGTGCAACCTGTTTTATGCCTTAGTGAATGTGCCCCACGATACAAAAACAGGTAGAAATTTTAAATAGTGGCCCACCTGACAAGGGAGGGCAACAGTGAGACCTTGGTAGAAACGATCTGATAGTAATGCATAAGTCCTAGACACAACTAGCTCAAAGGCAATCATATTTGGAGGAAGAGGTGGTGGTCACAAAATCCTCGTTATCCAGAAAAAATGGCGTTAATAGGATGCAAAGCCGAGCAGTGCAAACGGCATAGCCATAACAATGCCCTGATGTGGCCAGGCTGAGCACAAAAGCCAGCCCTAGAGGATCGCCTGGCTGGTATTTTTCAACAATTTTTCAGAAGACAAAACATTTGATGATACTCCACCTCCCTGAAGTGGCGTCGCGTCGTTACCCTACAAAACAACATTGCTGCAGTTGGGATGACACACCCACAACCATCACCAAGCCGTACACACCATCCTAGGAAGCGGTCAGTTTCATACCTCAAAACAACGGAAAAACTAAAGTTTGGCTCACTCATCCACAAAAGCCTTGTTCTGACTGGGACAGCGCAAAAGTTGTTTTTAGCCTTGAAAAACACATTCCCAGACAGCTTTAAAAATCTTATGACAGTGACCATCCCACAATACGTTATTCCTCAGCCGTCACCTACTTTTTGCGGTAGGCCATACTGCCCTGGCACAACAAGTGTGGATTAAAATAAGGTGTGACTGTGTTATATCAGTTAGTCACAAGGGTACCCATCGAACTAGATACGGTGAAACAAGTAAGTCATGGGGGCAAAGGACATGATATGTCTTTACTCCCATTAATAAAGGGTGTGGGGGGGGTGGGGCGGGCCTAGCACAATACTTGGTAGCACATAACTCATCATTGTTCAGATCTGGTTCACCTCTCCTACTCCACATTCTCCCTGCTTATCATCTGTCATTGGGGTCACCGGGCACACTCAGTTCACCGCATGGGACCAATCTACTGTCTGGCAAAAGAAAAAATGTGTCTACATTTTTATTACTATACTATATCAATTAATACAGTGAAGATGTTTTGTGTTATACCAGGCATTTGAATTATAAAGAAAAAAAAAGACTTCACAACAGGTTGTGTGTGCTATTTTTCTATCTACTTGACACTAGGTAGTAAACTTCCTGGCAAACAGATTTTTTTTACAAAACCAAAACTATTTACACAATGTAAACTATTTACACAATACTTTTTTGTTTCCCTTGCAAGTTGACGCACATCCCCTGTGCCTTTGCACATTTGATCAATTTGGCTGTAATCTTCCTGGTCCAATCGCTGCGAATGGTCGGACTGCTGCATAAAGTGTGCCGTGCCGTGCAAGGGCCACTTTCTCCATTCAGACCGCTGCTTGCCATCAGCAAAGCAGAGGAACTTAGCCTTTCCACCCATCACTTTATTGTGATTGCCAACAAGGCGGAACAACAGCAGGAATAGTTGAGCTCCATTTACAAAATGCCCTGTGAGTTGAGAGTACTGACCATCATCACTTCACCACTTCCATGAGGGACATGTGTGCCATGCTTTGATTCCAATATGCCACCAACTAGGTCAGTATGATGACGCCAGGCATCATGCTACTATCACCGAGGAAGAGGTCTCAGGCCAGTCCACACATGGCTCACAGGATGGGTTGGTGATTCAGCAGCAGCCAGATACTCCAATGTCCAGCCAGGGGATGGTTTGGAAAAGGAGAAGAGGGGGTTCCTCACAGGAGGGGGATACTAAGTGCAGGCACTGAAGAGTGGCTGGGGGAGGGTGAAGGGGGAGAAGAGTCACTCCCCATGACAGCAGCTTGTCACAGCTATGGTTTTTCCCATAGCATATTTTAAGGTAGATTAGAGGAAGGGACAGATTGACCATATGGTGTCTTTAAGGCAATGAGGACAGGCCAAGTTTTCCCATAGCAATTCAGTGAGGGAGAGGAGAAAGAAAGTCCATAGACCGGCACTGCTCACACACCAAAATTAACAAAACCTTCTGCAGACAAAGGCAGGAGGACTGGGCATTTAGGAATCAAAGCAGTCCAGGGTGCTTGTCCTCCCCCTCCCTTTGTCCTCTCTTGCTACTGTCTACGCTGCTGTAATGTCCCTGCCTATTATACAGCAGAGTCACATGTCCCACCTAGCCATACAACAGCCTTGCTAATGGGCTACGGTGCTAAGAGCCTGAAAGCTGGTTCATTGGTCTGCTCCTTTTTCCCAAACAGGATCCAGAAGCTAAACAACAGCCTATGTTTGCCTCTGGTGGTCAAGGGTTGCTGAACTTTGTGGTTAGGGTCTGCTCATTTAAAAAATCATGTTGAGACTGGAACAGAATTCTTGCATCTCACTTTCAGATAGTCTGCATGCACAAATATGTAAAGCTGTAATGAGTGTTTTTGAGCCAATTGGTTTCTGATCAGGCTAGTTTTTGTTGCACCAATCTAAACTTCTTATCATTTAATATGAAGAGAAAGATGTCACGCTCCACCACCTGGAAGACGTCAGACTAGCAACTCCCTGGGCAGAAATAAATTGTTGTATGCAAATATGTTCCACAAAGAGGCCAATAATAGCAGAATGGAAACTTTCAAACCTTGATGTAAAACGATTTAATTTGATACTAATATATGTTAATCCTAATTGCTGAACACATTAAATGCGCTGCTTTCCCTATAATTAAGGAGACCAGGGGATTTAAGTGATGATAGGGAACATGTCCTAAAGTTTTTAATTAGAATATAATAGTGATATTTAAATTTAATTTGATTTCACTCTAAAGGAATGGGAAGGTATGCATGGAGGATTTTGGACATAGCAAACAATTTTGGATGTATAGAAAAAAAAGTACTATCTGCAATCAAGTTACCCATTTGAGTAGACGTCCAGACAACCACGGCTCCAAGTGTGTGTCTTTGGTGGGAATATGTTAGAAACTAGATGCATGGCAAGTTGACATATTTGGAGCCGAGCTGCTGGATCTAAATATCAATGGCATAGATCAGACACAACTAGCACTCGGCGGGGTCAGTAGATTGAAATGGGGTGGAGGTGGTCAGCGCCGGCGCTAAGGATAGAAACAGTGGGCATTTGCCCAGGTTTCGGGTGCCATAGACCAGAGACATTCAGGTTTTAAAGTGAGATATCATGACAGCACTTTTAAAAGGTTAATATCATCACTGTTTTCCTGACTAGAAGTGGAGGTTCTATGTGTAACAACGCCCAGAGAGTATAGCCCTCTCAAGTGTAGCCCCTTCCAGGTTCTTAGCCGCGACAGCTACAAGGAGATTTTTCTGCACACAGGAGCTGCTGCACCTCACAGTATTATGTAAATAATTCACTCTATTGTTTACTAATTTTGATAGGATATATCACATACATATTCAATGTTTTTAACCCTCTCCTATCCAGAATTATCTAAGAACCACTTCTCTCTTACTGCCTTCGATAACTGGATATATTTTTTCTAAAACTTGACTGGGATACGATGAACTTCGTCCTCTCCGCCACATGTCGCTATATTAGTACCAACGAAACCCAGAAACAGTCCAACCTTATGTAACACAAAAAATACACACATTTCTGGAATGAAGTTTTTATTTTCACTCCATCCTCCATTATTACTCCTATGTTATACGTTCTCACTCAAATTATATTGAAGCGCAGAGGGTTCTGTTATTGTGCGGCTAATACAATGGCGCACATCTAAAAGTGACTTTTTTATCTCATTAGCTTGGTTTATGGATATTAATTATTATTTGGGTACCATTGTGTAAGGGAGAATACAATGATAGATCTGTTGTGATGCTCAGTGCAATTTTTCTGCAAAAATAGTTTGGTGTCCCCTGTGGATTTAACGTTCCTTTTGCTGCATATTTGGTGAATATAGACAGTGGGGTTATGTATGATCTCCGTCACATATTGCTGTTTTAGGAAAGTATATTTCATTTATATAAGTATTTTGGATTTGTAATATTTTAGAGAAAATTTTGCATTTTATTGGTTTGCTGCAAAGTTGCATGAAGTGGTAGTGTGTATGAATTTAAAAGTTATTCTTGTTACATGGTGATTTCTGGGGAAAAAATGATTTTGACAGAATAGGAGCTTTTTTATTTGCGCGTCTATTATTTTTAAACACATTTTGGATAGCAAACCAAATATGTCATGGTTTTTGGTTTTAGCATTTGGGAGTGGTAAATTCTTCAATGTGTGTATTGTGAGTATATAAAAATCTGCTCAGTTGTGTTATTATTTTAAATCCCTATTTGTGCGTAAACCTCCACTTCGATGTGAGTTTATGTAAAATGTATGTTATCAATCAAGGCATTTCATTGAACTTTTTGTTTAAATTTGTAGTCTGCTTTCAAAATTATATAGTTTAAGGTGCCTTACTTTTTAATCTATTTATTGCTATATTTTGCAGGTCGTGATTGTCTTAAAATTCAGTTGAAAAGCAGATACTTAGTTATTCTCAGTTTAGTGATATTATGATGATTTATTCATGTGAACATATCAATGAGGCATTTGTGAACTCTACACATGTCCATCTATTTACATTTAGGAGATTTTAAGGTATATATTTCAGTTTGCCATCAAAGTCAATTTTAAGTATTTTTAAATGTTTCAGTTTGAATCAAAATTGCATGAAGGCGACTATGTCTAAACCTTTAAACCCCTTAAGGACGCAGGGTTTTTCCGCTACATTTCTCGCTCTCCAACTTCAAGAATCCATAACTTTTCATTTTTACGGTGTACAGACCTTTGTGAGGGCTTAGTTTTGTGCGTAACAAATTTTACTTTCCGTAATGTTATTTATTTTAACATGCCTTGTACTGCGAAGCTGAAAAAAAAATTCCAATGTGGAAAAATTGTAAAAACGTTCTTGTGGGCTCAGTTTTTTCGACTTTGGACTGTGCACTCAAAAACACCTCAGCTTATATTCTTTGGTTCGGTGCGATCGCGGTGATCCACATTTATACCGTTTTATTGTGTTTTATACATTTTCAAAATTAAACGAATGTGTACAAAAAAGAAAAAAAAAATGTGCCATCTTCTGACGCTAATAACTTTTCATACTTTGGTGCACGGAGATGTGTGGTGTCCTTTTTTGCGAAATGAACAGACGTTTTCATTGCTACCATTCTGAGGTCGTGCGACATTTTGATCATATTATATCGATTATATTTTGATAGATTGGCATTTTGGGACGCGGCGATACCTAATATGTTTGTGATTTTTATGTTTATTAGTTTTATATCAGTTCTAGGGAAAGCGGGTGATTGTTGAATTTTTTATATTTTAAAATTTTTTTTCTTTTTTAAACTTTTTTTTTCTTTTTTTTCCCACTATATCTTAGACCATCTAGGTACATTAACCCGAGTGGTCAGAATGCGCTGCTACCATATACTGCAATAATTCTATATGGCAATATATGGCATTTTTGCAGCACATTACATTACAATGAGCCACCTGGCAGATGCCAATAGTCCCTTGGGTCAAACGAACCCGAGGCTACCATGGCACCCGTGCGCTGCCATCTTTTAAACGCCGACGACGACTTTGCCGGCGGCGTTGAGAGGGTTTATAGCGCGATCGGTGCAAGCACCGACCGCGGTTATAGCCCGGTGGGGGGTTTGCTTGCAATATGCAAAACCCCCATCTCTGTATGGGTAACTAGGCTCAACCCCTTAGCCCTCTTCATACACTCCTTATACCTCCGCGTAGAGCTACGCGCAGAGCGTTAAGGGGTTAATGACATTTTTAAAATTGGGCAAGTGTCTGCTTCCCAAAATATGTGGTTTGGTTGCGGTTTACTTTACTTCTTTGCTGTAATTTCGATTTTATTTGTAAAATTGTAAAAATAGCTGTGGCCAATAACGTGACAAAATATCCAGAAATGCCTGGAAGTGAAAAGGTTATACCCCTTGGTTGAAAACCCTGGGTGAAGATGCTATTATCCATCTCCTTCTATATATCTAGCTCGTCTATTTATCTATATAATCTGACTATTATATTATCTCACTGCTTTCTCTATCTATTTTCAATCATCTTCTATTTCTCTCTACTGTATTTATCTCTCATATCTATTCTACTTTATATCATGCTACTTTATAGATCCACTAGATATCTCTATTATCTTCCAATCATCTTTCATATTTATCTTCTATAATATAATTTATAATGAATATTTCTTTTTATATATAGCGCCACAGAGTTACGGCAGTGTGCACAGATGCCAGATCAGTCCCTGTCCCCATGGGGCTACCAGTCTAATCAACCTCCAGTAAGTTTTTTGATTGGGGAGGAAACCAGAGGACCCGGAGTAAACCCACACAAACACTGAGAGAACATACAAACTTTTGCAGGTGTTGACCAACACGGCAAGGCTGTAGTGCTAACCACTGAGCCACGTGCTACCCATCAATCATCTATCATCTCCTATAAATTCTCCCATATTACAGTTTGTTTACCATACTAAAGGGAGCCTCTACCTACTGTGACTGGTCATAAAATAGTTTTATGTTGGGGCTCCACTTTAGTTTGCCCAGGGCCCCACTTTGTCTAGACGGCCTGAATGTGTGATAAATCCACAGCTGAGGTGACACTCACCGCCACTTTATTAGGTACACCTGTCCAACGCTCGTTAACACTTAATTATAATCAGCAGCCATCACATGGGGCAACTCAGTGCATTAGGCATGTAGACATGGTCAAGGCAATCTCCTGCGGTTCAAACCGACATCAGTATGGGGAAAAAGGTGATTTGAGTACCTTTGACTGCATGGTTGTTGGTGCCAGAAGGGCTGGTCTGAGTATTTCAGAAACTGCGATCTACTGGGATTTCATTATGCACAACCAACCATCTCTAGGGTTTACAGAGAATGTCCGAAAAGAAAAAAACATCCATGAGGGCGGCGTTCTGTGGGGGGAAATGCCTGTTGATGCAGAGGTCAGAGGAGAATGGGCAGACTGGTTCGAGTCATAGAAAGGCAACAGTGACTCAAATCGCCCACCCATTACAACAAGGTAGGCCGAAGAGCATCTTGAACGCACAGTACGTCGAACTTTGAGGCAGATGGGCTACAGTGAGAGTTGGAAAAACGTTGTCTGGTCTGATAGTCTTGATTTCGCTGCGACATTCGGATGGGTGGGTCAGAATTTGGCGTCAACAACATGAAAGCATGGATCCATCCTGCCTTGGTACAATGGTTCAGGGCTGGTGGTGGTGGTGTCATGGTGTGGGGAATAATTTCTTGGCACTCTTGGGCCCCTTGGTACCAATTGAGCATCGTTGCAACGCCACAGCCTACCTAGTATTGTGCTACCATGTCCATCCTTTATGACCACAATGTACCCAAAATTGATGGCTACTTTCAGCAGGATAATGCGCCATGTCATAAAGCTGGAATCTCTCTCAACTGGTTTCTTGAACATGACAATGAGGTCACTGTACTCAAATGGCCTCCACAGTCACCAGATCTCATCCAATAGAGATGGATGTGTTGGAACGGAGATTCGCATCATGGAGCAGCCGACAAATCTGCAGCCAACTGTGTGATGCCATATGTCAATATGACCAAAATCTATGAGGAATGCTTCTAGCACCTTGTTTAATCTATGCCACGAAGAATTGAGGCAGTCTGAAGGCAAAGGGGGTCCAACCCGTTAATAGCATGGTGTACCTAATAACAGTGGCCGGTGAGTGTATCTTCACTTAGCAACTGTAGGTTCTGTAGCACGAGATGTGTATGTGAGTGTGCTGCAGCTGACTAAGGTGTGTATAATGACGGTTTTGCAGCGCTAGATTGTGTTATAAGGTTTATGCGGCAGCTGACTATGTATTGAAGTTCTGCAGCATATTAGGTGTATATTGTAGTTTTGTGGCGCTGAGGTGTGTATTATTGTTCCTTGGCAGAGAAACTAATGTGCTTGGGAAGTGGGGATCCCACAAAATTTTCCTGAATCCCAGAGGTGGCCTGAAGTGGCCATACTCATACGGCTTATTATTAAGTACCCTTCAGGTTAAAACAAAAAGAGGTGAAGCTTCAAGCCATACCATGTTTGAGTGCTTAACAGGGTCTTAAAATGGTCACCAACTGGAAATGTTACCTGTATAAATCTATTAATATGTGATTGCCTTATTTTCATTCAAAAGTACCAAGACTTTACAAACAAACATCTCATACAAGGACAGCAAACACGTCTCCACTCAATTATACTACGTGTCGGCTAATGATGGAAAGGAAATAGATGAGAAAGATGTGGATGGTGGGTGGGAATGAGATACACTATCACCTTCAAATGAGCTTCCTATTAAGAAAATGGGGTCACTAAACTTTGATGTTGTGATATAATAACTCCGATCAGCTTCGTTCCTACAATTTCTCAGATTTCGATGCATATTTTTGTGAATAAGCGAGTCCAGTATAATATTAGTTTTAGTTTTGGCATAGGAGGCAATTTATATGGTAAGAAACATGAAAATACAATCACACTTTTGCAAATACAAAACGAATTGATTCTTCTGATATTAAATAATCATTGAAAAATATAACTAAAGCATAACAAACTTACAGAGAAATTGACTCTTTTCAAGGTTGACAAGACCTGGAGGCCTCAGAGCAAGTACCCTTACTTTGAAAAGTGACTGGTAGATAATGAAGAGACGTGGTAAAATTTTCCCACACCCAAAGTGTCGACTGGTCCTAGGTCCACCCGGGAATTGATTCTGGGGGCCACCCTACTGCTACATGGAAATATTACTTGTACATTCTTTGACACATTCACCTGATGGCATTTTCGTTAAGTTTTGAAACAAACAGAAAATGCTCAGGCAAAAAAATCACAAACAAACTCACAAACATATCAGAATTAATGATGTAATAATGTACATGTATTTGCAGTTTGCCTGTGTAGTTGCACAGGATTTGTGGTGCCACATTTTAACTTGGGGCGTGCACACACATTTCTGTCGCAGCGGTTATAGTTCAGTGCGCGCATGCGCAGAAATGTGTCTCGCTTTTTAAACCTGTGCCAGCATTTGCACTGAAAGAAATGTGCAAATTCCGTCAGAAAACTGGCACTATCCTTTAGTAATGTGGGCTACAGGGGGTCATTATTTTTTTTCTCTTAGATTTGTGACTTTGGCACATTCGATAATTTTGCCTAATCTGCAACTTTTTCAACTCATCTAGCAAAGTTAGCATGTGTAATAATTTCAGTGTTATACCTGATATATCTTTAAATACAGATGTGGATCTATGAAAAAGTCACATTTGGCGCAAATCGTGGTTAAAAAGTCACAGATAAACCTCAGTCCTCAAATGCATAAGAAAAACTTTAGAAGAGTTGCAGAAAAGTTTGCTACTTTTTGATAAAATGGTGCACAACCCCACAGATTCACTGCGCATCAACCTCTAAGATAATCAAACAAGTTTGAAACCCCCGAAAACCAAGAAACAACACTAATAATGTCCTGATAAAGATAATGATCCCATAGTAACCATGTTCACATGATGCATTGAATTACATTTTAAAAGAGTTTCCAGTGCATTTGGAGAATCTCCTCAGAAGCTAAATGCTATGTTTGGTTATTAGCAACAAGGAGTTTTTCATGTAAAATGCACTCAGTTGCTTATGAATATAGCACAAAGGCATGGCCCCTCATCTCCTCCTCATATCGTGTCCCTCATATGTGTCCCATCACCTCCCCCCTCTTTATGGCCTCTCATCTCTTCCACTATTTTGGCCTTTCAGCACCCACCATATTGTCCCCTCTCCCCCTTATACTAGCACCTCACTCCCTCATCATATTTGTAGCCTTTATATCCCTCTCATATTGGCTATTTAATAAATATAGGGAAATCCTTTTTCCAGAGCTCTTGGAAGTTCTGATGGTGTCTGAAGAAGCTGGTAGATTACCAGATTCCATGGGGGAGGCGGTAGTAGTTGTTCTGCAGAAACCTGGTAGAACCATATATACCTCTCTGTCTTACAAACCCATTTCTTTTCCCTGCGTGATATCAAACCTTTAGCAAGGTTTACTCCATTAGACTTTATGAGTGATCCAATGACATGGGGATCAAATAGGGAAATCAGTGGCAGCAGGATGCAGGCCACAACTCGAGTTCTGAGTACCGCACACTTCCTTTGGCTGCGGTTGTGCATCCCCGGTATTAGTAAAATAAGATGACCTGGATTATTATAAGCAAAGTTCAATGCTCCCTGCTCTAGGGCAATATAATACTTAAGTGGGTTCTGTCTATGGGCATTCACCCTTTTATGTTACAATGATGGATTAAATTTTAATGAGGATTTGTCATTGTAGTAATGTAGTCATGATATTTTTTTATTGAGTTGTGGTGTTAAAGGAAAATCTCAGGCATTATTTGCTTAAAAGTTTGATTCCTTAAATATTCACATTTCATAGAGAAAAAATATATATCAAAGAAGACGGTAATTATCCCAGCACTCCACCTCGTTAATTAAGAATTTCCATATTTCAGCACTAGTGCTTATTGTAAAGTGCCGAGACACGCTGAGGGATGTCAATGTTTATACCAGCCTCTAATTCTGCAGGTGTCCTATTAACTATTCATAAGATGTCAAGCTAATCTCCTCGCTGCTCTCACGTCGCTTGGAGTATTTTTATCATGTAAAATAGCAGTTGCTGTATTTACCAACATTGATGACGCAGCTCAGGACAGATGTTGGTGGCATGGCTGCTTAGTCATTTAGACTTTATCACAGAAAATACGAGTGTGTTTTGAAAATTAGCAAAACTTGTCCCAGTAGAAAATGGTGGATTGGAGGACAGAGGTAAGTGGAAGAAAGTTGCCTCTGTCTCTGTTGCTTCCACTTTGTGGAAGGTGCTAATAGCTACCCTTAGCAAGGTTGTTCATCTACTACTACATCTTCATACTAGCATGCTCACGGATCATTGGGATCAGTTTGCTGTGCTCTCTTGCAGGGTCAGTCTAGAGAGGCTAGGACTTGCACTTCTGAGGAAACTTATGGAGTCAGACAGTAGGTGTTCTCCTTTAGGAGACATTGCCAATTAAGGCCACCTTAAAGGCGTGTGGAGACTTAAAGCCATAGATGCTCCACTAGGAATTCTGGGAAATGCAAATAAGTTCTCCCAGGTGTTAAATGGAAAACAATACCTCCTTTTGCCGCCTGTAAAGGCACCCCCTTAACATCAAGTATACCACAAGAAGTCTAAAAACATGATGTGGAATTAGCCAAACCAGATATCTATTCAGAAGAACAGGCTCCCAACTGTAGACAGCACTGTTCCGACCTGGTTGGTCTCCTCAGTAAGCGTAGGGAACTGATTTGGATGTGTGAAGAGGCTATTGACTAGGGTCAGACATAGTGTTTCTCCTTAGGAGACATTGCCAATTAAGGCCACCTTAAAGGCGTTGTAGACTTAAAGCCATAGATGCTCCACTAGGGAATTCTGGGAAGATACAAATAATTTCCAAGGTGTTAATTGGAAAACAATACCTCCTTTTGCTACCGTGAAAGGCAGCCCCTTTACCATCAAGTATGACCACAAAAGTCTAAAACAATGATGTGGGATTATTGTACTGAGGAGACCCACCCGGTCGAAACAGTGCTGTCTACAGTTGGGAGTCTGTTCCTTATGGAATAGATATCTGGTTTGGCTTAATCCCACATCATGTTTTTAGACTTCTTGTAGGTCATACTTATGTTAACGGGGCTGCTTTTCAAGGTAGCAAAGAGGTATTGTTTTCCTTTTAACACCTTGGAAACTTATTTGCATGCTTCCGCCATGAACTACTTCTTAATACTTTAGGGGAACCAAACAGAATTCTGGTGGTTTGAGGGGTTGAATAATAATTGACCCACACTTTTATGTTTAAAATTTATTAAAATTTATCTGAGCAACATAACTTTTTGGTTTGTAAGATTTATGCACCTGTTAATAAATCCTGCTCTTGTTTGAAGTTTGAAGGCTCTAACTTATTTTCTTCTTATCAAACCTGCTAAATCTGCAGGGGGTTGAATACTACTTGTAGGCACTATATATATATATATATATATATATATATATATAGTGACAGGACCAGGGGAAAAGTGTTAAATGGTGTGTATGTTTCCCCTAGGTTTCTGGTCTACACTATCTAGGGAGCCAAAACATGGTCTGGAAGACCTGGCTTCTGCAGTTTGGAGAGTTGGGCTTGGTCCCTACGCAGCTCAGCCACTCCAGGTGTTTAAGGTGATTGGGGCTAATCACCAGCAGCTCTGAGATGTTGCTTTAACCCCTTATCACCGACACTAGTTTTCAGCTTAATGACCAGACTCGATTTTATCTAACGATAATTGGTTATAACTTCAGAACGCTTTAACATATCCAGGTGATTTTGAGATTTTCTCGTGACACATTATACTTCATGTTAGTTGCAAAATTTAAGTGATAAGTTTTGCGTTTCGTAATACATTCATTTAGGCCAAAACTGACAGTTTCAGAATAAATTGAATGATGAAACACTCTGCAACATTTGATGCCCAATTCCTCCCGAGTGTAGCGATACCCCATATGTGGTGATAAACTTCTGTATGGGCGCACGGCTGGGCATAGGATGAATGGAGGTGCCCTTCACAGCAGATTTGTATTGTCACATTGTACAATTGTATAAATTTTTAATTTTTTTGGTAATGCAAACATATGAGGCTTATTATTTACGGGATGAGATACAATGTATAGATAATTCATTTTGGGAGTTTAAAGCTTATTCATGAGATTTTATTAACTATTTCAAGGGGGACACAAACAAAATCATCAATTTTTATTTTGGATTTTTAGCATTTTTTTCCCGCGCTCACCGTAATGTTAAAATAATATTATATCTTTATTCTCTGGTTCACTACGACTGCGGTGATACCTCATTTATATAGTATTTCTTATCATTGCTCAATTTTCCTGAGCAAACCAATATTGGAGAAAATCGCATTGTTTTTACTATTGACAACTTTTCAGGGCCATACTTTTGGGACTTTGCTATGTTAGAGCTGTACATAAACACACTTGGTCTCTGGAAACAAACCTGTGTACTGGTCACTGAAAGTCCTTGCATCATGATGTGAAAGAACAGTTCCGGCCTAACAACAGTGACAGCACATACAATATGGTTGGTCTGAAAGACAAAGGTTATAATTCACTGGTGGGCACACAGCCCAGTTCACACTATTGTTTAAACCTCTGTTCCTTACCTCCTCTAAAAAAAGTAAAGAACAGAGGTTAAGCATATCAGTTAAAAAATCCCATTGGCATCAATGTAAATTTCATGTCATGCTCAGTCATCCATTAGGCTGAGTACACACCTCGTTTTTTGCGATAGGTGGTAAGGACAACATATGGCACAGACTTATCCCACTATATTCTTAGACATGCATGCATTTTTTTGGACAGAGAAAAATACAATGGTTTTGAAAACAGCATGCATAACGGATGTTAAAATTTTTACTTTGAAGTCAATGGGAGGCAGTTAGTTAGAAAAATTGTGAGTTTTTTCAATCAGCTATAACATCGGTTTTGATAGATAGATATGCAACACCCCTGCAAGGCAGAGGGGTTGTTGCGAATACGTCCCAATATGTAGCTCGCAAACTGTGTGGAGTCTGATCAACCCCACAGCAGGTCACTACACAACACGGGGAACACTGCAGCGGTAGATCCTGCCTAGTAAGGCAGGAGTTAATTGTTTAATGTGATGTCTTTCCATCAGCCAATCACATTTGTTTTAATATTGTATTGTAAGCTAGGATTCAATTGGAGGAGTAACCACCACCTGACCAGGGGTTTTATTACTCCCACTGGTCAGGAAAAAAAAAAAAAAAAAAAAAAAAAGTGAGGCAGAGTGGTCAGACATAGTGAGGGAAGCAGACAGAAAGAGTAGAACTCTGAGGAGTTAGTGAGAGTAAAGGGGTATCATCCTACCTTCAAGGGTGATATCTGAAGTAACCCAGGACAAGCTGAAGCATCCTAATAGGACACAGCTATTTCCCAGCCTGCCCTTGCATCCAGGCTGGTGATCAATCCCTGTGGTTCCCTCTCCAAGTGCATCCCCAGCCTTCTACCATTGTCAAGATTTGTTTGGGACCTTATCCACTGTTCCGGTTGGTTCCAATAAAGAACTGTAAGTTACTTTGTAAAACGTCTGCCTCCGTCTGATCCCTGCTTCTACGAGTGTCACCATCACGGGCACCCTATCCACTACATAGGGACTCATACTTCAGACCCCAAAGGGTTGACCCAGGGAGAAGTACTACAGCAGCCTCTCCCTCATCATTTCTTGCCAACACCACCTGCTGGAGACCTGCCAGGCTGTAGGACAGTCCTCCGGTCCCCATACCAAGCACCATGACACTAGCGTGCATAGGCCGCAACCGCCAGCCACTCCGGTATTCCGGGCCCCGGCTGCCTCCAGGCCCCAAGAAAAAGGCTAGGCCCCGGTGGGGGATGTTGAAAGTGGCATCACGAACAGGATTTATACTTATGTGCCTTATTCTGGCACTAAAGACTGTACTTTATTAAGAAACTACTGTGCGGCCTAACCCTGCTGCCATTCAGGTATAGGCCCAAGTGACTTTGTGCTATATTTCACATTGACTTTATTACTGCTGCCACACGCTGTCGAGCATCGCTCCAGCAATCAGGGGGTTAATCCCTGCCAACGGACTCTGTCAGCTCTGCTACAGTTCGTGCAGGAGCGGCTGAAATGTTACCTCACAAGGCTGTGACGCAGCAAATAATTCCAGCCCACCAAAACCCTCACTGGCAGGCAAACCTGATGACTCATCAAGCTCCACCCATGCGCGGATGGCGCGAACCCTGCCTCCTGTGGCGCAGGAAAAAATAGAGCCCGCCACAGCTCTTGGCGGGAAAGGCTTGGACTCCACCCCCTGGCACGAAGCGGACTTCCTGCCCCTCCTCATCCAAGTGCCAGAATTTCTGTGGACTTTGTGCAGTGAGGTCAGCACCATGTTTGGGCCTCGGCCTTTACCCCCAGCTGAGGCTCCAGAGTTCCTACAAGCACTGGAGACCGTGATTGTGGTCTCCGCATAGCCGGTCCGGAGGCCCTTTGCTGGGCACTGGCTGCATCGCGGAATGACCTGAGCCTCCGTCATGGCGTGACGGAGCGCCAAGCATCACCCGGGCGGTTCCTGCTACCTCTCCCGGCTACCATGATGGTACCGCGGGTCCACATGGAGGGAAGCGCCTGGGCCTACTACTGTTACCAAACCTGCGCCTAGGCCTACTACTGCTGCTGATCAGCCTGCCGCTCCGGTTGCTGTGGTTCCTGAACCTCCAGCTGCTCCCACTTCATCTTCGGTACCCGCTAGGCCATCTGCGAGACCAGAGCCTGCCACGGAGAGACAGCCTGCAGCCCCGGCACCCCCACAACCTCGGGGCCAAGGTGAGGCCATCCGCCGGCATCTCCGAGACGCTGTCCCGGACGGGAGGTCTTTATTCCCCGCCGGTCTGTCAAGAGGCCTGACCTGCCGGGGCGGCTGCACAACTTAAAGCTTGGAGAATACATTGAGTTCTCCCTACAAGAAGGACCCCGCGGAGCCTGGGCGGCTGGTGTCATCCGGATTCCGGACCCAGATGAGGACCGTTACCTGTCTTGTGATTGAACTCTACGAGGATGATGAGTGGCCGGGGTCCCCAACCTCTTCCTCTTCATCTACGGTGAGTCCTCAAGCTGTGACCCATGTTAACGCACCGTCCACAGTTATCTTGAGCATGGGCCCCATCGCCATCCACGGGCCGGGCATGATCCAAGGAACCACCCCCACCCCCCTCCTGCAGAGAGCGCGGCCGGATCCCACGGGTCCTCTGTGGTGGAGGAAAGTCCGGCTGACGAGATTTATCTGGAAGCTTCCCCCAGAGCATCACTTCAGGCGGCTGACTACCAGTGGGGTGATGACCCGGTCCCAGAAGATCTGGAGCTAGGTTCCTATCTATTTATTTCTGGACCCTTCCATGGTCCCTGGCTCTGTTGAGGACCCGGCTGGAACAGCCGACACCCCCGGTGACAGCGCCCCTCCCCATGAATGTCAGGAGGATGCTGTGGAGCCTGTGGTTCCTGAAACTGCCACTGGGTGTCCCCAGCCGGCTTCTATTCCCACTGATGCTACACAGGATTCCACACTGATCACAGATCCTGCTCTTGCTGGTTCCAGTGATGATTCAGAATAACCCCTGATGGGCTGTAGCCCTAACAGGTAACTGTGTATATTGTAAATATGTTTTATTTATGCTACTACTCCCAGTTGGGCTGAGCGCCTCTAACCCATAGAGCCAGAAACTTTCCTAGGACTATTCCCCTATTTATTTATCTCAGTCAATAGACTCTCCTTGAACTGCACAAAAATATTATATACTACCTTAGCATCCACCTCTGCTGAAGCAGAGATAAATACCAAAGGATTCTGTCCCTTTACATCCAGAGGAGACCCTTTGTTTACTGCACTGTTCCCCATATCAAGGCTGTGCCCAGAAGATGATCTTTTCCCCAAAAGCCTTCTGAGAGACTTTTAGCTCGTTACTACACAGAAAAGTTGCTATTCATTCAATTGTATTGCACTAAATGCCTTCCTTTTTAGGTACGGACATTTTGCTTGCATTTTTCCATGCCTTTCCCTTTTATAGGAAAAGAGACATTTCGTATACTGCTACCCTGAGTAGCCTTGTCTTTATAACGTTTGCAACGTTAATGTTAGAAGAATTATGTACCCATTGGGCTCCTAAGCCAATGAGTGTTTACAAATATGTTTGCACCACTGTCAATGTTTGTCAGTAGTTTGCAGCAACCTTTTCATAGGCTTTTTAGACTGTAGTGTGGCTGTGTCGGACCATTTTCATGTAAACCCTGACCGCAATCTTATGCCTCAAACGGAAGCTCTGTAAGTGGGGGTAGTCCGTAAACTGCGGGTCCTTAGGGGACCGGGGGTGCTAAAGCTGTAGCACCTGGATGCCAATCACACAAGGGTAAGAATGTCAGTCGGCAGGTAAATTGTACAATATCTTATTGTATCACATATGCCAATGTAATGCAAATATACTATATATTTGTAGCCAGGGAAGAAGTGTTCATAAACAAATATACAGGCCTTGGTGCAAGGAGTGGATTACAGTACATGACACCACACCTTTCATACTGTACAGTTTGTTTTAATGGCGTCAGAGACCAACTGCCGTACTTAGAATACACATGTCCGTGTCTTAGTCCAACACCAACCCAGGTGCCTGTCTCCAGGACCATGGGCGGCTTGTCCCTACAGATCACTTAGCCTTCACTTCATGGAAGTGTCTCTTCTATTTACCTCTTACAGCTATTACTTACACGGACACCCAGGAGGCCCCGCACAAGCTGAAACAGTATTTCCCTTCTGACAGCGCTAGCGGCAGAGGGCGTACTTCTGCGGGAGAAGTAGCGAGGGAGAGTAGGCGAGCAGGCAGCTTGTCCAGCACTGGGGTATGCTTTACAAGGCCTTTGCCAGTTTTATGTCACCCCAGCAAGACACTGTCACCTGTCCCCAGTCTCGGCAGAGTAGGGCTGATCTTTCCAGAAAGATGGTGAGGGAGTACGTAGCTGACCATACCCTCATCCTAAATGATCACACAGCTCCCTACAACTACTAGGTTTCAAAGCTGGACATGTGGCACAAACTGGCGCTGTAAGCCTTGGAGGTTCTTGCCTGCCCTGCCAGTAGCGTGTTGTCCGAGCGGGTTTTCAGTGCAGCTTGTGGCATCATCTCCGATAAGCGTACACGCCAGTCGACTGACAGCGCTGACAGGCTGACGCTTATCAAGATGAATAAAGCCTGGATTTCTCAGGATTTCCATTCTCCACCAGGTGAAAGAAGCTCAACCTGAATAATGTATGCACTCCTCCTCCTCATACACTAAAGCAGAGGAAACTAGCTATTTTTTGCCAGGGCCAACTGGCTCTAGCTATAGTACTCTATGTATTTAATTTTTCTGGAGGGCCACCTACCCGGTCCTCTGTTTTAAACAATTTTTGAGAGTGCCACATACAGGCACTCAATCTATTTAATTTTTCTGGAGGACCACCTACCTGCTCCTCTGGTTTGAAATCTTTTTTGGACTGCCACATACAGGCACTCAATTTATTTAATTTTTCTGGAGGACCACCTACCTGCTCCTCTGGTTTGAAATCTTTTTTGGACTGCCACATACAGGCACTATCCAAATTAAATTGTCTCAATAGCAGACTCCACACGTCGTCTTTTTAGCTGCCTCCACACGTTGTCTCCATTGCTACCTCCACACGTCATCACCATAGCTGCCTCCAAAAGTTGTCCATATAGCTGCCTCCATACATGGTCCCCTTATCAAACGAGCTGTGTCAGGCAGAATTTTGGGTTGTTTTTATGGCTTCCACATCAAACTTGTTAACTTTGCGCATCTGTTTATATTCCCCTCACCCGCCATAACCCAAACTTATAAGAACACTACTACACTTGATCTTATACAAAAGGTTCTTAGAAGTGCTGTTTGGGGAGTAGCCGAGAGACAGGGGCTTGGATTGGCGAAAGCTCGTCTGGCAGCGGAGCGCCAGCTCCATCCCAAGATCCAACTAACATAGTTTTAACTGCAGCACCTTTAATCTACTACTAGTTCACTGCCTCCATACATGGTCCCCTTATCAAACGAGCTGTGTCAGGCAGAATTTTGGGTTGTTTTCATGGATTCCACATCAAACTTGTTAACTTTGTCGCCACCCTGCTGTGTAATCCACAAAATATACTGGCAAACTTTTATCATTTACCGATATTATTTCAGCGCTTCTAACGCATCTGTTTACATTCCCCTCACCCGCCATAACCCAAAATTATAAGAACACTACTACACTTGATCTTATACAAAAGGTTCTTAGAAATGCTGTTTGGGGAGTAGCCAAGAGACAGGGGCTTGGATAGGCGAAAGCTCGTCATAGCAGCGCAATATGGATGCCCCATACTGTCGCTCTTAATCATGGAACCATTTCCGAAAAAACAATTAAAAATAGAACCACTATGCTATTCCATTATTCCTAGGTGAAATATTCAAACGACCCGGCCTGCTTTGAAAATTATAATTTTTTCAAAGTAAACGCTTCTGGCCCCCAGGCCCATTTTGGGTGGCGAGGAGCTGAGAGACAGGGGCTTGGACAGGCGAAAGCTAGCCTGGCAGTGGACCGCCAGCTCCATCCCAAGATTAGGCAGCCTCAGAGGCATCCATGCATGCTGCGCCTGCTGTTTCCTGTCCATTTTGCCTCCACGATCCTCCACAGCATCCACCAATGTCTCCATGCGCAACTTTCAACTCTCTATACCCCAGACGCTGGAGCACGAGAGGATATGCAGCACATCATCCCCTTATCAAACGAGCTGTGTCAGGCAGAATTTTCAGGTGTTTCACAAGATACATGGTGGAACTTGGCCCATCTGTTGCCGCCATGCTGGAGACCTGAAGTTGCAATCATAGCAGCGCAATATGAATGCCCCATACTGTCGCTCTTAATCATGGAAGTCGTCTCCATGGCTGCCTCCACATGTCGTCCCCTTATCAAAAGAGATGTGTCAGGCTCATTTTTCGGGTGTTTCACCGGATACGTTATGGAACTTGGTCACTATGTCGCCACCATGCTGTGTTATCGACTAAATATACCATCAACCTTTTGTTCACATAGGAAATCATTTCAGCGCTTCTTGCTCATATCATTTGGTGAAGCCTGAGTCCATTTAGGGTATGTCGCCATGACACTCTCTAGCCTGCCACTGCTGCCGCTGCCTCTGCATGCCGTCCCCTATAATGTCAGGGTCAATTATTGCATGTTTTAGATGCTATCTAGCCTTATTCGGTCACTCTGTCAAGGCCATGCTGTTGCCCATAATTTTGGCATAATGGTGCGTTTAAGCAGCCTCAGAGGCATCCATGCATGCTGCCCCTGCTGTTTCCTGTCCATTTCCTTGGTGTTTCCATCCTTTTCTGAGGTTCCCAGGTGTTTGGCCAAGCTTCCCTGTGCAGAGTCTTGGTCCCCTTGAAAAATGCTCGAGTCTCCCATTGACTTCAATGGGGCTCGTTATTCGAGACGAGCAGTCGAGCATCGGGAAAAGTTCGTCTCGAGTAACGAGTACCCGAGCATTTTAGTGCTCGCTCATCTCTAATGATTTGTCATAATAAAAGTTAAAGATGGACAGTAATTGAAATGCTACTGTTAAACATGAGAGATTGGGGCCTATGATTCTAATAGAAATGGAGTCACAAGTCAGCATTAAGAATTTGGATATTGCAGAAGTTGTTGATTGTTTTGTTCATGGAAAATTAAGATCCCCTGAAAATAAGACCTAGTGCCTCTTTAGGAGTAAAAGTTAATATAAAACACTGTCTTATTTTCAGGTAAACACGATACATTGAAAGGCAGTCGCATATGAACTTATCTTTACAACAAGGTTTTTACATTCAATAATGGAAGGGTCTTGTAATAAATTCCAATTTCTAATAATTACTTATCTGTGTGTGTATTAGATCCTCCAATACACATGACTGACAGCCTATATAATGATGTGACACTCCTGGTGCTGGCTCCGCTATGTGATCCGTGGTACTGGCAGCCATGTCACCTGCAGCCTGTGTGTATGAGATATTCCTATACACATGGCTGCAGACTGTATAATGATGTGACACTCCTGGTGCTGGCTCCTCTATGTGCTCCCTGGTACTGGCAGCCACGTCACCTGCAGCCTGTGTGTATGAGATATTCCTATACATATGGCTGCAGCCTGTATAATGATGTGACACTCCTGGTGCCGGCTCCTCTATGTGATCCCTGGTACTGACAGCCACGTCACCTGCCGCCTGTGTGTATGAGATATTCCTATACACATGGCTGCAGCCTGTATAATGATGTGACACTGCTGGTGCTGGCTCCTCTATGTGCTTCCTGGTACTGGCAGCCACCCCTCCTGCAATCTGTGTGTTTATGAGATACTCCTATACACATGGCTGCAGCCTCTACAATGATGTGACACCTATGATGCGGTCTCCTCTATGTGCTTCCTGGTACAGCCAAGCATGCCCCCTGCAGCCTGTGTGTGTATGAGATACTCCTATACACATGACTGAAAGCCTATATAATGATGTGACACTCCTGGTGCCGACTCCTCTATGTGCTTCCTGGCTATGGCGGCCATGCCCCCTGCAGCCTGTGTGTGTATGAGATACTACTATACACATGAATGACAGCCTGTATAATGATGTGACACTCCCGGTGCTGGCTCCTCTATGTGCTTCCTGGTGCTGGTGCCCCCTGCAGCCTGTGTGTGTATGAGATACTCCTATACACATGACTGACAGCCTATATAATGATGTGACACTCCTGGTGCTGGCTCCGCTATGTGATCCCTGGTACTGGCAGTCACGTCACCTGCAGCCTGTGTTTATGAGATATTCCTATACACATGGCTGCAGCCTGTATAATGATGTGACACTCCTGGTGCTGGCTCCTCCATATGCTCCCTGGTACTGGCAGCCACGTCACCTGCAGCCTGTGTGTATGAGATATTCCTATACACATGGCTGCAGCCTGTATAATGATGTTACACTCCTGGTGCCGGCTCTGCTATGTGATCCCTGGTACTGACAGCCAAGTCACCTGCAGCCTGTGTGTATGAGATACTCCTATACACATGGCTGCAGCCTGTATAATGATGTGACACTCCTGTTGCTGGCTCCTCTATGTGCTTCCTGGTACTGGCAGCCACCCCTCCTGCAATCTGTGTGTTTATGAGATACTCCTATACACATGGCTGAAGCCTCTATAATGATGTGACACCTATAATGCGGTCTCCTCTATGTGCTTCCTGGCTCTGGCGGCCATGCCCCCTGCAGCCTGTGAGTGTATGAGATACTCCTATACACATGAATGACAGCCTGTATAATGATGTGACACTCCCGGTGCCGGCTCCTCTATGTGCTTGCTGGTGCTGGTGCCCCCTGCAGCCTGTGTGTGTACGAGATACTCCTATACACATGACTGACAGCCTGTATAATGATGTGACACTCCTGGTGCTGGCTCCTCTATGTGCTCCCTGGTACTGGCAGCCATGTCACCTGCAGCCTGTGTGTGTATGAGATATTCCTATACACATGGCTGCAGCCTGTATAATGATGTGAGGCTCCCGGTGCTTGGTCCTCTATGTGCTTCCTGGTACTGGCAGCCACACCTCCTGCAATCTGTGTGTTTATGAGATACTCCTATACATATGGCTTCAGCCTGTATAATGATGTGACACCTATGATGCAGTCTCCTCTATGTGCTTCCTGGTACTGCCAGCCATGCCCCCTGCATCCTGTGTGTGTATGAGATACTCCTATACACATGACTGACAGCCTGTTTAATGATGTGACATTCCTGGTGCCGGCTCCTCTATGTGCTTCCTGGTTCTGGCAACCACTCCACCTGCAGCCTGTGTGATGTATGAAGGCTAGGATGGAACACCTGATGACAGGTGTTCTTTAACCCCTTACTGATGTGTGAAGTAATAGTAGGTCATGTGTCTGCTGCGGCTGTATGGAGAGGGCTCATTCCATACAAGGTGGATGTTTGCTGCATATTGCTAGCAGTTCCTAGCAGGTGTTAACACCTCCATCCATCGTCTGCGGCATTAAAAAGCCAGAGGGCCTGGTCATTAAGGGGTTAAGACTTCTCTTCAATATTGTTCCACACAAGAGCAATTCCAAAATACATGAAAAAATATTTGCCAGGCTGGTCTAAGATTTATTACAGCAGGCATCATCTCTGGATTCATTTTAACTCTGGTAAGAAATAAACTCTATATAGAATCCAAACTGTAGCCACCGGCGTTGCCTGGAATATTAAATAATTGTTCTTAGCTATAATAAAATGGATTGAAATAAGTCTCTCTATCTGTCTAACAATCATATTACCTAACATATTACTTCACATACTACCTCAAACAAGCTGTCCTATACTCACATTGTAATAAATCATGCTGTAAATCCCCTTATACTGCCATAATGTAGTGTGGCAGTAAATGGTAGGATCAGACAACCTAGGGTTAAAGTACCCTTGGGGGTTTGAAAAATATTAAAAAAAAAAAATATATATATATATATATATATATATATATAGTGACAGGACCAGGGGAAAAGTGTTAAATGGTGTGTATGTTTCCCCTAGGTTGCTGGCCTACACTATCTAGGGAGCCAAAACCTGCAGCTCTGAGATGTTGCTTTAACCCCTTATCACTGACACTAGTTTTCAGCTTAATGACCAGACTCGATTTTATCTAACGATAATTGGTTATAACTTCGGAACGCTTTAACATATCCCGGTGATTTTGAGATTTTCTCGTGACACATTGTACTTCAAGTTAGTTACAAAATTTAAGTGATAAGTTTTGCGTTTCGTTCTGAAAAAAAAGTGAAAATTTGGCAAAAGTTTGTAAAAATTCTTCATTTTCCAAGTTTGAAATGTTCTGTTTTCCAGACAGGAAGTAAAACTACCCAAAAAAGCTTGATAATTAACATTTACGGAATGTCTTTTTTATGTTGGGATGATATTTTGTGCGTCCTGTTATTTTTCTAGGATGTTATGAGGCGCAGAACTTTAGGTGCCATTTTTCTCATTTTCATGAAAATTGCCAAAACTCACATTTTAAGGGACAACTCAGCTTCCAAGTGACTTTGACAGGCCTAAATAATAGTAAAATCCCATAAATTACCCCACTATAGAAACGTCACCCCTCAATGTGTGTAAAACAACTTCTATTAAGTCTATTAACCCTTTAAGTGTTTCACATGGGTTAAAACAATATGGACCTGTGATTTAGAAACTTTCGAATTTATTGGGAGAATACATTCATTTAGGCCAAAACTGAAAGTTTCAGAATAAATTGAATGATGAAACGCTCTGCAACATTTGATGCCCAATTCCTCCCAAGTGTAGCGATACCCCATATGTCAGTGATGGCAAACCTTTTAGAGACTGAGTGCCCAAATTACAACCAAAAGCGACATATTTTTCACAAAGTGCCAAATGCCAATTTAAAGTAACTTATTGCTCCCAGCTCTGTCACAGATTCAAACGTATTGGCGTCCTGAAGACACCAATACAGTACAAAGATGGAGCAATGCGGATTATTATTGTAGCTTCCCTCTAAGGTCCCTCTAACAGGATGAATCACAAGCTCTGAGAAGGGGCTTCAATGATAATCCAGCTCTGTCCACTCCTCCATGTGCTGAACATGGCACATTCTGGGCTCCCTGTGACTGCAAGAGGAGGAGTCCTGAATGGTGACCTTTGTGCTAGGTGATGGCCTGGTTGCCCACAGAGAGGGCTCAGAGTGCCACCTCTGGCACCTGTGCCATAGATTCGCCACCACTGCCGTATGTGGTGGTGTCCTGCTGTATGGGCGCACAGCCGGGCATAGGATGAATGGAGACGCCCTTCACAGCAGATTTGTATTGTCACATTCTACGACCTATGAATTTTTATTTTTTTTGGTAATGCAAAAATATGAGGCTTATTATTTACGGGATGAGATACAATGTATAGATAATTCATTTTGGGAGTTTAAATTTTGGATTTTTAGCATTTTTTCCCCCCGCTCCCCGTAATGTAAAAATAATATTTTATCTTTATTCTCTGGTTCACTACGACTGCGGTCATACCTCATTTATATAGTATTTCTTATCATTGCTCAATTTTCCTGAGCAAAACCAATATTGGAGAAAATCGCATTGTTTTAACTATTTATACATTTTTAGGGCCATAACTTCTGTATTTTTCTGTTGTCAGACCTGGTTGAGGGCTTATTTTTTGCGAAAAGAGTTGTTCTTTTCAGTCGTATCATATTATGGAACGTAACTTTATTTGATCACTTTTTAGAAAATTTTTAGTGATGGTGTTTGATGAAAAAAGGTTTTTTTTTTTACGTCGTTCACCGAGCAGGTTCAATATTGATTTAGATTTATTGTACAGATTTATACGGACGCGGTGATACCAAGTATGTACGTGTTTTATATTTTATGTGTAACTGGGGAGATTATGGGACTTTTATTTTATTTATTTATTTCATTATATTCTATAATGACTAAATCTTTTTTTTTTTTTTTTTTTTTTTTACTTTTTTACATTTTCTACTTCTTGTCTTGAACAAGCGATCATCCGATCGCTTGTTCAAGCCCTTACACTGCAATACACTTGTGCATTGTATTGCTGCGCATGCTCAGTTACATACAGCTGGGTCCTGCCAGGAGGCAGAACCCGGGGCTGAGGCAGGAGGGATCGGATCCCCCGGTAAGCACACCGGGGGGGGGGGGGGATCCACGTGAGACACACTTGCACGCAGCGGTCATGCTTGACCTCAGCGTGTAAGGGATTAAACACCCGGGATCTGAGTTTTTCCGATCCCAGGTGTAAGTGCCGGGTCTGGGCTGTGATATCACAGCCCGACACCGGCACTTGCAGGACCCGATGTCCCGAAATCTTCTTCTGACGTGCCGCCGTAGAAAGGCGTCGCGTCAGAAGAAGTACCCTTAATGACCGCCGTAAAAAGCTGATATGGTGGTCATTAAGGGGTTAAAAAGTCAGAAGCTGCACAAGAGGGCCCGCGCTCTCTGCTCCTGGGAAAAACCTTATATGTGAGTTGCCAATTGCTGTGCTGTGGTTGGGAAGCTGTACAGTAGGTACAGTTTCTTGGTAGTGAGGAAACTACTGTATTGTATAGTTAGTGGCCAGACGGCCTAGGATTTTATTTCTGTATTGTTTTTGTTTTGCCATTTTCCCTGCTTAAAGTTAATAAAACTGGTTGAAGCCAGTTGCACCCAACTTGTCTGGAGTGGACTGTGACTGCGTTGTACCAAAAAGTGCTTGTCTATCCCAGGAGACGGCGATCCCAGAGCTAATCCCGTTACAATATATATAGTTTTTAAATTTAATTAAAAATTCTAATCATTCCCTTGCCCTAGAACTAATATACATATAAATAAATACAGTATATAGACTTGAGTATTAGCCGACCGAGTAGTATAAGCCGAGACCCCTACTTTTACCAGCAAAACTGGGAAAAACTATTGACTCGGGTATAAGCCGAGGTTGGAAAATGCATTGTTCACAGTCCCCCCCAGTACATAGCCAGCAAGCCCCCAGTAGTATATAGTCAGCCAGCTCCCAGTAGTATACAGCCTGCCAGCCCCCAGTAGTATACAGCCAGCCAGCCCCTAGTAGTATACAGCCACCAGCCCCCTGTAGTAGACAGCTAGCCAGCCCCTAGTAGCATACAGCCAGCCCCCAGTAGTATACAGCCAGCCAGCCCCCAGTAGTATACAGCCAGCCAGCCCCCAGTAGTATATAGCCAGCTTACCCCCAGTAGTATAGAGCTAGCCTGCCCCAGTTAGTATCAGCCAGCCCCCATAGTATACAGCCAGCCTGCCATGTAGTATACAGCCTGCCAGCCCCCTGGTAGTACAGCACAGACCCCTGTAGTATAAAGCCAGCCCGTGTAGATACAGCCTGCCAGCCCCCCAGCAGTATACAGCCTGCGAAAGCCCCCAGCAGTATGAAGCCTGCCAGCCCCCTGTAGTATACAGCCAACCAGCCCCCTGTAGTATACAGCCAGCAAGCCCCCAGTAGTATACAGCCTGCCAGCCCCCAGCAGTACACAGCCTGCCAGCCCCCAGCCGTATACAGCCTGCCAGCCCCCAGCAGTATGCAGCCTGCCAGCCCCCAGCAGTATATAGTCTGCCAGCCCCTAGTAGTATACAGCCAGCCTGCCCCCATGTAGTATACAGCCTGCCAGCCCCCTGCATTATACAGCCAGCCCCTAGAAGTATACAGCCTGCCCCCAGCACAAAAAAAAAATTAACTTATAAACTCACTCTCCGATGTCGGCGCGGCTCCACGATGTCCCCGATGTCGGCGTGTCCCGTCTTCTTTCTTCCCGCAGCCATGTTTTCTTCCAGCAGGCGCATACTATGACACGGCCGCTGCTGAAGTCATAGTATGCGCCGGCCAGGAAGAAA
Source organism: Engystomops pustulosus (assembly GCA_019512145.1). Taxonomy (NCBI): domain Eukaryota; kingdom Metazoa; phylum Chordata; class Amphibia; order Anura; family Leptodactylidae; genus Engystomops; species Engystomops pustulosus. The sequence goes on along the minus strand of CM033647.1, from coordinate 82,985,564 downwards.
ACATGGTCGCTTCCATGACAGAAGACAGAAGAAAGAAGAAGAGCCACGGAGAAGAAAGAAGATGGGACGCGCCGACATTGGGGACATCAGGGAGCCGCGTGGAGCATCGGGCCGTCGGAGGGTGAGTATATCAGTTTATTTTTTTTCAGTGGGTTATTTTTTTTTAAGTGGGTTTTGTAATAGACTTGTGTATAAGCCGGGGGGACTTTTTTCAGCACATTTTTTGTCTGAAAAACTTGGTTTATACACGAGTATATATGGTAGTAAAAATCATCCCAAAATGTTAGATCTATCAAAATATAATAATGGCTATTCCCGGCTTTAACCCTCTAACTGAAAATAGCAACCAAAGTCGCCATTTTTTTGCCATTTTGAAAAATATAAACAATTCAATAAAAAATTATCAAAAGGACATACAGTCCTCAAACGTCATCAAAAGTGGCAAAAAAAGACAACACATACAGCTCCATACAATGAAGCACAAAAAAGTTATTAGCGCCAGGAGATAGCAAAATGAAGATTTTGTTTTTGTACAGGAGGTTTTAATTTTTGTAAATATATGAAAACCTTATAAAACCTATACAAATTTGTTATCTCCATGATCGTACTGATCCAAAGAATGTAGTAGACATGTCATTAGTGGTGCAAAGGGAAAGCCATAAAATCCAAGCCCACAAGAAAACAGCTTAAATGTATTTTTTTCACCAATTTCACTGCATTTGGAATTTTTTTCCCACTTCCCAGTACATAGCATGGAATATTAAATACCATCACTATGAAGTACAATTTGGTACGCAGATAACAAAATCCCATACAAAGCTCTTTGCATAGAAAAATAAAAAAAGCTATAGATTTTAAAAGGTTGGGAGTGAAAAATGAAAATGAAAAAGGGCCTGGTCATTAAGGGGTTAAGACCTCTATTTAATATTGTTCCACTCAAGGGCAATTCCAAAATACCTGAAAATGGCAGCCGGGCTGGTCTGACATCTATTACAGCAGGCATCATTTTAAGGGAGTGAGAAATACACCCTATATAGAATCCAAACTGTAGCGTTACCTGGAATAGTAAATAACTGCTCTTAGCTATAACAAAATAGATTGAAATGAGTCTCTCCATCTATCTGTCTATCTGTGTAGCTAACATATTACCTCACATATTACTTCACATACTACCTCACACACGCTGTCTTATGCTTGCCTACATCAACCAATCAAAGCTCTAAGTTATTGATGACCTGTGACAAAATAGAAACTGAACTTTGATTGGTTGGAAGAAACTGAGCTTTTATTGGTTGCTTACTGCCACAGCGGCTAGCAGACAATGGCTCTTGTAGATGGTGGTTAATAAGTGTATTTTGGAAAGTGCAGGGTGAAAATTTTGATGACAAACCAATCACTTGGTGATTGTAAACGAAACAGTGCATCTTCCTTTAGTGGACAATCATACATACACACTTAGCTTTCTATAATAAATATAGATTCATATATGCCCTGGCTTTGGTCTGTTAAAACTAATATTGACAAATTCTAACATTTCCCAAAAAATTGCAGCTGTGATTCAGAAAATAGTGGTAGAAAGAGGATACGGAAACACTTCCCGTCAAAGAATCTTTCTATAGGATCTCCTGCTTAATTCTGACATGTTTTCTACAGCATTAATAAATCACTAAATGAATAAGCTTGAACCATTTATTCTCAATCTAACAAGGGATGTTTGGTAGCACATATAATACCTGGGCTAAAAGAACCATTTTGATCAATGCAACACTTTTGGACCTGGAAAGGGGGAGACTTTTCCAAATATCAACTTTTTATTTATAAGGGGGGGTAGGTTCAACGTTGTATATTCCCCCACAATTGGATCTATGTGTGATCCTAAATGTTCATTCCTCAGGACCAGGGGGACATTGACAGTAGTGATGATGGACAACTGCATGTTGAAATCTAACCCTGTAATATTTCCAAATTCTCTTTCCATCACTTTAGGAACAGATGTATCAGAATCATTCAAACAAAGCAGGATGTTGTGAGTCTGGGTTTATAATTGCTGATTAACAAAGTAAAATAAAGTGTCTCTGCTATTAACTAATGCTAATTATAAACTAATAGAAATTACTGTTTAAGAAAACTGAAACCTACCTCCCATCAGCTTGCATTGTTATTTCTGTCACAATTATGGAAGCATAAAAGAAGCTTGACAAACAGGTGACAATGAAAATCTTTTTTCCCAGATACCATCAACAGCGCTCCCTATGCACTTTCACTAGCATAAATCTATCACTTAGTGCATTTGGTTGATTGATAACTTTCTAGTACCATGGATGTTGTCGATTCCTACTGTAGACTTCCTCTCCAAATCCACAAAATAAAAAAAATTATCTAAATTCACAACATTGGGGCTCATTTACTTACGCGACCACTGGAGTTCACCGAAAGTGCATTGCAGGACAAAAATACACTGCGCTGCGATTCACTATGATCTTGTGCCCGATATACTGCATGTGCCGATTCCCCCGCTCAGGCCCGAAGGAGTTCACCTTCTTCTTTGTGGTGCATGTAAGTGCATTGTCTTGCGACAGTTAAATCCCGCGCTCAGTCCGAAACAGTCAGTTCCTCCAAAGGCACTAAGGCCTAATTTGTGTTGCATGCAAGCCAGTGCAGCTGCGCCAAAAACCAATCATGTGTGACACAATCCCAGCGCATACACCTGTCAAATACTTGTCAAAGCCGTGCAAATCCGGAAAAAGACGGAAAGTCAGACAAAAGTGCGCTCCCAACCCTTAGTAAATGAGCCCCATTGTTCTATGTGCCTTTTTAATAACCTTGTTTAATCTATCTACACCCTTCTGCTATACTAAATCCAAAACAAATACATACAAAAAGATGTTCTAGTTACATCAGTTTTGAAAACATATGCATAATCTTACTGCAAACATTAAGAGAATATTTCTATAAAAGTAGGATAAACCCTTCTTTCCTAGCTTTTCAGAATTACATTGTCAATTAAAATGGCGGTTTAACCCCTTACCGACATGTGACGTAGTATTACCGATAACTCCCGCAATCGGTGCCAGCACCGATCGTGGGTGTTTTCCCGCTGATCGCCGCCGGGAAAGCGTGACGTCATCAGGGAGCGGCAATCCGTCATAATGGTAGCCTCGGGTCTTCCGAAGACCCAAGGCTACTTCGGCTTAACCCATGTATTACAATGTGCTATCAGAAAATTGTAATGTATGAGGAGGAAAATCCCCATATACTACAATACTGTAGTATGGCAGTATATGGTAGGATCTTACAGACAACCTAGGGTTAAAGTACCATGGAGGGCATGGAGTCAAATAGTCCCATATGTATTCAACAAGGCCACTGTCTACCTGTATTCCCTGTAGTTTATCACATAGTATCTTAGGGATGACAGTATTAAAAGCGGTAAAGAAACTGAACCTGGTTGTAATATGTCTCAGCAGCCGATCTAAAGTGAATTAATACATGTTATTTCTGTACCTTCAATAATTCCCCAGTTTATGAGGCATAGGGGCCTTGGGCAATGGAAGAATGGAAGAACAGATCTAAATCAGTGGTGGGTGTGTAGCACTGCAAAGTGTTCACTGACAGTGCCTTTAATATATACTTTGCACTGCAAAGTATTCACTGATAGTGTTTTAAATATATACATAGTAAGCCGGACTGGACTCGGTTGAGCTGGGCCGTAAATAGTAGACTACTATTGTAAATGTTTGTTTGCCTTTTGTTCCATTTGTTAATTCTTTTGAAAACCTAATAAAATTTAATACAAAAAGATAATACTGGTATTTCCAAGTATTGCTGTATGATCCTCCTTAAGCAGTAAAAATATCCCTGCACTACACCAGCCTGTCAGTAACTTAGTGCAGTTGTTCAGGGCAATTAATTTAGATTTACACCAGCAGCCTTCTCTCCATAAGTTCCTGGGAAGAATGCAAATAAGTTTTCCAAGGTGTTAAAAGGAAAACAATACCTCCTTTTGCTACCTTGAAAAGCAGCCCCGTTAACATCAAGTATGACCTACAAGAAGTCTAAAAACATGATGTGGGATTAAGCCAAACCAGTATATCTATTCCATAAGGAACAGACTCCCAACTGTAGACAGCACTGTTTCGACCTGGTTGGGTCTCCTCAGTACATAATCCCACATCATGTTTTTAGACTTCTTGTAGGTCATACTTGATGTTAAAGGGGCTGCCTTTCAAGGTAGCAAAAGGAGGTATTGTTTTCCAATTAACACCTTGGAAAATTTATTTGCATTCTTCCCAGAATTCCCTAGTGGAGCATCTATGGCTTTAAGTCTCCACACGCCTTTAAGGTGGCCTTAATTGGCAATGTCTCCTTAAGGAGAACACCTATTGTCTGACCCTAGTCAATAGCCTCTCACACATCCAAATCAGTTCCCTACGCTGTACTGAGGAGACCCAACCAGGTCGGAACAGTGCTGTCTACAGTTGGGAGCCTGTTCCTTATGGAATAGATATACTGGTTTGGCTTAATTCCACATCATGTTTTTAGACTTCTTGTAGGTCATACTTGATGTTAAGGGGGCTGCCTTTCAAGGCGGCAAAAGGAGGTATTGTTTTCCATTTAACACCTTGGAGAACTTATTTGCATTCTTCCCAGAATTCCCTAGTGGAGCATCTATGGCTTTAAGTCTCCACACGCCTTTAAGGTGGCCTTAATTGGCAATGTCTCCTAAAGGAGAACACCTACTGTCTGACTCCATAAGTTTCCTCAGAAGTGCAAGTCCTAGCCTCTCTAACTGACCCTGCAAGGAGCAGCAACCTGATCCCATGATCCGTGAGCATGCTAGTATGAAGATGTAGTAGTAGATGAACAACCTCTTGCTAAGGGATAGCTATTAGCACCTTCCACAAAGTGGAAGCAACAGAGAACAGAGGCAACTTTCTTCCACTTACCTCCTGGTCCAATATCCACCATCTTTCTACTGGGACAAGTTTTGCTAATTTTCAAACACACTCGTATTTTCTGTGATAAAGTCATAAATGACTAAGCATGCCATGCCACCAACATCTGTCCTGAGCTGCGTCATCAATGTTGGTAAATACAGCAACTGCTATTTTACATGATAAAAATACTCCAAGCGACGGTGAGAGCAGCGAGGAATTAGCTTTGACATCTTATGAATAGTTAATAGAGACACCTGCAGAATTAGAGGCTGCGTATAAACATCTGACATCCCTCAGCGTGTCTCGGCACTTTTACAATAAGCACTAGTGCTGAAATATGGAAATTCTTTAATTAACGAGGATGGAGTGCTGGGATAATTACCGTCTTCATTTTGATATATATTTTTTCTTCTTATGAAATGTGAATATTTAAGGAATCAAACTTTTAAGCAAATAATGCCTGAGATTATTCCTTTAACACCACAACTCAATAAAAAATATCATGACTACATTAACTACAATGACAAATCCATTTACAATCATTTAATCCATCATTTGTAACATAAAAGGGTGAATGCCCATAGACAGAACCCACTTAAGTATTATATTGCCCTAGAGCAGGGAGCATTGAACTTTGCTTATAATAATCCAGGTCATCTTATTTTACTAATACCGGGGATGCACAACCGTCAGCCAAAGGACTGTGTGCGGTACTCAGAACCTCGAGTTGTGGCCTGCATCCTGCTGCCACTGATTTCCCTATTTGATCCCCATGTCATTGAGGATCACTCAATAAAGTCTAATGGAGTAAACCTTTGCTAAAGGTTTGATATCACTGCAGGGAAAAGAAATGGGTTTGTAAGACAGCGGTAATGTATGGTTCTTACCAGGTTTCTGCAGAACAACTACTACCGCCTCCCCCATGGAATCTGGTAATCTACCAGCTTCTTCAGACACCATCAGAACTTCCAAGAGCTCTGGAAAAAGGATTTCCCTATATTTATTAAATAGCCACAATATGAGAGGGATATAAAAGGCTACAATATGATGAGGGAGATGAGGTGCATAGTATAAGGGGGAGAAGAGGGCACAATATGAGTGGGTGCTGAAAGGCCAAAATATGTGGAAGAGATGAGAGGCCATAATATGAGGGGGAGGTGAGGGGCACAATATGAGGGGCCACGATATGAGGAGGAGATGAGGGGCCACTGCCATTTGTCTATATTCACATAATGCAACTGAGTTGCATTTTACATGGAAAACTCCTTGTTGCTAATAACCAAACACTAGCATTTAGCTTCTGAGGAGATTCTCCAAATGCACTGGAAATCCTTTTTAAAATGTAATTCAATTGCATCATGTGAATATGGTCTTACTATGGGGATCATTTATCTTTAGTCAGGACATTTATTAGTGTTGTTTCTTGGTTTTTCGGGGTTTCAAACTTGTTTGATTTATCTTAGAGGTTGATGCAGGCAGTGAATCTGTGGGGTTGTGCACCATTTTATCAAAAAGTAGCAAACTTTTCTGCAACTCCTTCTAAAGTTTTTCTTATGCCATTTGAGGACTGAGGTTTATCTGTGACTTTTTTAACCACGATTTGCGCCAAAATTGTGACTTTTTCATAGATCCACATCTGTATTTTAAAGATATATCAGGTATAACACTGAAAAATTATTACAATGCTAACTTTGCTAGATGAGTTGAAAAGTTGCAGATTTAGGCAAAAATTTACGAATGTGCCAAAAAGTCACAAATCTAAGAGAAAAAAAAATAAATGACCCCCTGTAGCCCACATTTACTAAAGGCTATGTGCCAGTTTTCTGACGGACTTTGCACATTCTTTTCAGTGCAAACTGCTGGCACAGGTATTTAAAAAGTGCCCGAGACACATTTCTGTCGCATGCGCGCACTGAACTATACCCGATGCGACAGAAATGTGTTGCACGCCCCATGTTAAAAATGGTGCACCACAAATCCTGTGCACACTACACAGGCAAACTGCAAATACATGTACATTATTACCATCATTAATGCTGATATGTTTTGTGATTTATGTTTTGTGATTTTTTTTGCCTGAAGCATTTTCTGTTTGTTTCAAAACTTAACGAAAATCCATCAGGTGAATGTGTCCAAAGAATGTACAAGTAATATTTCCATGTAGCAGTAGGTGGGCCCCCAGAATCAATTTCACTGGTGGACCCTAGGCATCCCAGTCCGACCTTTGGGGTGTGGGAAATATGTTACCAGTCTCTTCATTATCTACCAGTCACTTTATCAAAGTAAGGTACTTGCTCTGAGGCCTCCAGGTCTCTGGTCAACCTTGAAAAGAGTCAATTTCTCTGTAATAGTTTAGTTATGCTTTAGTTATATTTTTCAATGATTATTTAATATTCAGAAGAATTCAATTTCTGTTTTGTATTTGCAAAAGTGTGATTGTATTTTTCATGTTTCTTACCATATAAATTGCCTCCTATGCACAAAACTAAAACTAATATTATACTGGACTCGATGTATTCTACAAAAATATGCATCGAAATCTGAGAAATTGTAGGGAACAGAGCTGATCTGTAGTTATTATATCACAACATCAAAGTTTAGTGACCCCATTTTCTCTCAATAGGAAGCTCATTTGAAGGTGATAGTGTATCTCATTCCCACCCACCATCCACATCTTTCTCATCTATTTCCTTTCCATGACATTAGCCGACACGTAGTATAATTGAGTGAGACGCTGTTTGCTGTCCTTGTATGAGATGTTTGTAAAGTCTTGGATACTATTTGAATGAAAATAAGTGGCAATCACTATTAATAAGATTTATACAGGTACATTTCCAGTTGGTGACCATTTTAAGACCCTGTTAAGCACTCAAACAATGGTATGGCTTGAAGCTTCACCTCTTTTTGTTCTTAACCTGAAGGGTACTTAATAATAAGCAAGGTATGAGTATGGCCCCACTTCAGGGCCACCTCTGGGAATTTCAGGAAAATTTTGTGGGATCCCCACTTCCCAAGCACATTAGTTTCTCTGCCAAGGAACCTAATAATACACACCTCAGCTGCCACAAAACCTCACAATATACACCTAATCTGCTGCAGAACTTCATAATACATACGTCAGCTGCCGCATAACCTTATAACACACATCTCAGCTGCTGCAAAACCTCATTATACACACCTTAGCAGCTGCAGCACATCACAATACACATCTCAGTTGCTACAGAACCTACAGTTGCTAAGGAATATACACTCACCGGCCACTTTATTAGGTACACCATGCTAGTAACGGGTTGGACCCCCTTTTGCCTTCAGAACTGCCTCAATTCTTCGTGGCATAGATTAAACAAGGTGCTAGAAGCATTCCTCATAGATTTTGGTCCATATTGACATGATGGCATCACACAGTTGCTGCAGATTTGTCGGCTGCACATCCATGATGCGAATCTCCCGTTCCAACACATCCATCTCTATTGGATTGAGATCTGGTGACTGTGGAGGCCATTTGAGTACAGTGACCTCATTGTCATGTTCAAGAAACCAGTCTGAGATGATTCCAGCTTTATGACATGGCGCATTATCCTGCTGAAAGTAGCCATCAGATTTTGGGTACATTGTGGTCATAAAAGGATGGACATGGTCAGCAACAATACTCAGGTAGGCTGTGGCGTTGCAACGATGCTCAATTGGTACCAAGGGGCCCAAAGAGTGCCAAGAAAATATTCCCCACACCATGACACCACCACCACCAGCCTGAACCATTGATACAAGGCAGGATGGATCCATGCTTTCATGTTGTTGACGCCAAATTCTGACCCACCCATCCGAATGTCGCAGCAGAAATCAAGACTCATCAGACCAGACAACGTTTTTCCAATCTTCTACTGTAGCCCATCTGCCTCAAAGTTCGACGTACTGTGCGTTCAGAGATGCTCTTCTGCCTACCTTGGTTGTAATGGGTGGCGATTTGAGTCACTGTTGCCTTTCTATGAGCTCGAACCAGTCTGCCCATTCTCCTCTGACCTCTGGCATCAACAAGGCATTTCCCCCCACAGAACTGCCGCTCACTGGATGTTTTTTCTTTTTCGGACCATTCTCTGTAAACCCTAGAGATGGTTGTGCATGAAAATCCCAGTAGATCAGCAGTTTCTGAAATACTCAGACCAGCCCTTCTGGCACCAACAACCATGCCACGTTCAAAGGTACTCAAATCACCTTTCTTCCCCATACTGATGCTCGGTTTGAACCGCAGGAGATTGCCTTGACCATGTCTACATGCCTAAATGCACTGAGTTGCCGCCATGTGATTGGCTGATTATAAATTAAGTGTTAACGAGCAGTTGGACAGGTGTACCTAATAAAGTGGCCGGTGAGTGTACACCTCAGCTGTGGATTTATCACACATTCAGGGCCGGTTCTAGACAAAGTGGGGCCCTGGGCAAAACTAAAAGTGGAGCCCCAAAATAAAACTATTTTATGACCAGTCACAGTCGGTAAGAGGCTCCCTTTAGTATGGTAAAACAAACTGTAATATGGGAGAATTTTATAGGAGATAGATAGATGATTGATGGGTAGCACGGTGGCTCAGTGGTTAGCACTACAGCCTTGCCGTGTTGGTCAACACCTGCAAAGAGTTTGTATGTTCTCTCAGTGTTTGTGTGGGTTTCTTCCGGGTCCTCTGGTTTCCTCCCACACTCCAAAAACTTACTGGTATGTTGATTAGACTGTGAGCCCCATGGGGACAGGGACTGATCTGGCAGCTCTGTGCAGCACTGCGTAATCTGTGTGCGCTATATAAATAAAGAAATTATTCATTATAATTATTATTATAGAAGATAAATATGAAAGATGATGGAAGATAATAGAGATATCTAGATGCAGATCTATAAAGTAGATGATATACAGTAGAATAGATATGAGAGATAAATACAGTAGAAGAGAAATAGAAGATTAATTAAAAAATAGATAGAGAAAGAGTGAGGGTGATATAAATAGTCAGATTATATGAGATAGATAGAGAGATATATAGACAGGAGATGGATAATAAGCAACTTCACCCAGGAATTCAACCAAGGGGTATTAACCCTTTCACTTCCAGGAATTTCTGGATATTTTGTCACATTATTGGCCACAGCAATTTTTACAATTTTACAAATAAAATCGAAATTACAGCAAAAAGAATTAAAGTAAACCACAACAAACCACATATTTTGGGAAAGCAGACACTTGCCCAATTTTAAAAATGTCATTAACCCCTTAACGCTCTGCGCCGTAGCTCTACGCCGCAGAGGTATAAGGAGTGTATGAAGAGGGCTCAGGGGTTGAGTCCTCTTCATACAGAGATGGGGGTTTTTGCATATTGCAGCAAACCCCCACCGCTAATAACCGCGGTCGGTGCTTGCACCGATCGCGGCTATTAACCCTCTCAACGCCGCCGGCAAAGTCGTCGTCGGCGTTTAAAAGATGGCAGCGCACGGGTGCCATGGTAGCCTCGGGTCTTCGTTTGACCCAAGACTATCTGGCATCTGCCAGTGGCTCATTGTAATGAATGTGCTGCAAAAATGCCATATATTGCAATATAGAAGTATTGCAGTATATGGTAGCAGCATTCTGACCATCTAGGGTTAATGTACCCTAGATGGTCTAAGATATAGTGGGAAAAAAAAGAAAAAAAAAAGTTTAAAAAAGAAAAAAAATTTATAAAATATAAAAAATTCAAATCACCCGCCTTTCCCTAGAACTGATATAAAACATAATAAACAGTAAAAATCACAAACATATTAGGTATCGCCGCGTCCCAAAATGCCCAATCTATCAAAATATAATCGATATAATATGATCAAAATGTCGCACAGACCTCAGAATGGTAGCAATGAAAACGTCTGTTCATTTCGCAAAAAAGGACACCTCACACATCTCCGTGCACCAAAGTATGAAAAAGTTATTAGCGTCAGAAGATGGCAACATTTTTTTTTTCTTTTTTGTACACATTCGTTTAATTTTTGAAAATGTATTAAAACACAATAAAACCGGTATAAATTTGGTATCACTGCGATCGCACCGAACCAAAGAATATAGCTGAGGTGTTATTTTGAGTGCACAGTCAAAGTCGAAAAAACTGAGCCCACAAGAACGTTTTTACATTTTTCCACATTTGGAATTTTTTTTCAGCTTCGCAGTACAAGGCATGTTAAAATAAATAACATTACGGGAAAGTAAAATTTGTTACGCACAAAATAAGCCCTCACAAAGGTCTGTACACGTAAAAATGAAAAAGTTATGGATTCTTGAAGTTGGAGAGCGAGAAATGAGCGGAAAAACCCTGCGTCCTTAAGGGGTTAAAGAGTTTATAGACATAGTCGCCTTCATGCAATTTTGATTCAAACTGAAACATTTTATAAAAAATACTTAAAATTTGACTTTGATGGCAAACTGAAAATATATACCTTAAATCTCCTAAATGAAATAGATGGACATGTGTAGAGTTCACAAATGCCTCATATTGATATGTTCACATGAATAAATCATCATAATATCACTAAAACTGAAATAACTAAATATCTGCTTTTCAGCTAGAAATTTTAAGACAATCACAACCTGCAAAATATAGCAATAAAATAGATTAAAAAGTAAAGGCACCTGCTAAACCTATATAATTTTGAAAGCAGACTACAAATTATTAAACAAAAACTTCACTGAAAATGCCTTAATAACATACATTTTTACATAAAACTCACATCGAAGTGGAGGTTTACGCACAAATAGGGATTTAAAAATAATAACACAAACTGAGCAGATTTTTATATACCACAATACACAACATGAAGAATTTACACTCCCAAAAATGCTAAAACAAAAACCATGACATATTTGGTTGCTATCCAAAATGTGTTTAAAAATATATGACGCGCAAAATAAAAAGCTCCTATTCTGTCAAAATCATTTTTTCCCCAGAAATCACCATGTAAACAAGAATAACTTTTAAATTCATACACACTACCACCTTCATGCAACTTTGCAGCAAACAGCAATAAAATGCAAAATTTTCTCTAAAATATGTACAAATCCAAAATACTTATATAAATGAAATATACTTTCCTAAAACAGCAATATGTGAGGAGATCATACATACCCCACATGTCTATATTCACCAAAATATGCAGCAAAAGGAACGTTAAATCCACAGGGGACACCAAACTATTTTTGCAGAAAATTGCACTGAGCATCACACAGATCTATCATTGTATTCTCCCTTACACAATGGTAACCCAAATAAATAATTATATATCCATAAACCAAGCTAATGAGATAATAAAAGTCACTTTTAGATGTGCGCCATTGTATTAGCCGCACAATAACAGAACCCTCTGCGCTTCATAATAATTTGAGTGAGAACGTCATAACATAGGAGTAAATAATGGAGGATGGAGTGAAAATAAAAACTTCATTCCAGGAAATGTGTGTATTTTTTGTGTTACATATAGGTTTATGGACATGTTCTGGGTTTCGGTGTTACTATATAATAGCGACATTGGGCGAAGAGGATCGAATGTTCATCGTATCAGTCAATTTTTAGAAAAAATACTATCAAGTTATAGAAGGCAATAAGAGAGAAAGTGTGTTCTTAGATAATTCTGGATAGGAGAGGGTTAAAAACATGAATATTAGTTGATAATATCCCTTATCAAAATGTAGTAACATATAGAGTGAATATTTCCATTATCTGTGAGGTGCAGCAGCTCCTGTGTGCAGCAAACTCTCCTTGTAGCTGCCGGCTAAGAACCTGGAAGGGGGCTACACTTGAGAGGGCTATATCTCTGGCTCTGTGACACATAGAACCTCACTTCTATGTCAGGAAAACAGTGATATTAACTGTTAAAATGCTGTCATGATATTCTCACTTTAAACCTGAATGTCTCTGGATCTATGGCACCTAGAAACCTGGGCAAATGCCCACTTTTCCTATCCTTAGCGCCGGCCCTGACCACCTCCACCCATTTCATATTCACTGACCCCAGCCAGTGCTAGTTGTGTCTGATCTATGCCAGTTGACTATTTAGATCCAGCAGCTCGGCTTCCAAATATTCAACTTGCCTGCATCTAGTTCTAACATATTCCCACAAGACACACACTTGGTAGACGTGTCCCTGGAGTGTCTACTCAAATGGTAATGAATGCAGATAGTACTTTTTTTTATACAATCCTAAATTTTTGCTATGTCCAAAATCCTCCATCCATACCTTCCCCTCCCTTTAGAGTGAAATCAAATTAAATTTTCAAATATCACTATTAATTCCATTAAAAACTTTAGGACATGTTCCCTATCATCTCTTTAAATCCCCTGGTCTCCTTAATTATAGGGAAAGCAGCTCATTTAATGTGTTCAGCAATTAGGATTAACATATATTAGTATCAAATTAAATCATTTTTACATCAACGTCTTGAAAGTTTCCATTCTGCTTATTATTGGCCTCTTTGTGGAACATATTTGCATACAACAATTTATTTCGCCCAGGGAGTTGCTTCGCTGACGTCTTCCAGGCTGTGGAGCGTGACAATCTTCTCTTCATATTAAATGATAAGAAGTTTATGAGTTGTGCAACAAAACTACTGAATCAGAAACCAATCTGGCTCAAAAATCATTTTACAGCTTTACATATTTGTGCATGCAGACTATCTGAAAGTGAGATGCAAGAATTCTGTGCAGTCTCAACATGATTATTTTAATGAGCAGACCCTAACCACAAAGTTCAGCACCCTTGACCCCAGAGGCAAACAATAGGCTGTTGTTTAGGCTTCTGGATCCTGTTTGGGGAAAAGGAGCAGCCAATGAACCAGCTTTCAGGCTCTTAGCACCATAGCCACATTTAGCAAGGCTGTGATTGGCTAGGTGGGACATGTGACTCTGCTGTATAATAGGCAGGGATACATTACAGGCAGTAGACAGTAGCAAGAGAGAGGACAAAGGGGAGGGGGAGGACAAAGCACCCTGGACTGCTTTGATTTCCTAAATGCCCAGTCTCCTGCCTTTGGTCTGCAGAAGGTGTTTGTTAATTTTGGTGTGAGCAGTGCCGGCTATTGGACTTTCTTTTCTCCTCTCCCTCCTGAATTGCTATGGGAAAACTTGGCCTGTCCTTTCATTGCCTTAAAGACACAATATGGTCAATCTGTCCCTTCCTCTAACTACCTTAAAATATGCTATGGGAAAAACCATAGCTGTGACAAGCTGTGCTCATGGGGAAGTGACTTCTCCCCCTTCACCTCTCCCCAGCCACTCTTCAGTGCCTGCACTTAGTATCCCCCTCCTGTGAGGAACCCCCTCTTCCTCCTTTTCCAAAACCATCCCCTGGCTGGACATTGGAGTATCTGGCTGCTGCTGAATCAGCAACCCATCCTGTGAGCCATGTGTGGACTGGCCTGAGACCTCTTCCTCGGGATAGTAGCACTGATGAAGGCGTCATCATACTGACCATATTGGTGGCATATTGGAAGCATCAAAGCATGGCACACATGTCCCTCATGGAAGTGGTGAAGTGATGATGGTCAGTACTTCAACTTCACAGGGCATTTTGTAAATGGAGCTCAACTATTTCCTGCTGTTGTTCCGCCTTGTTGGCACATCACATATTAAGTGATGGGTGGAAAGGCCAAAGTTCCTCTGCTTTGCTGATGGGCAAGCAGCAGGGTCTGAATGCAGAAAGTGCCCTTGCACGGCACACACTTTATGCAGCATCTCCAACATCTCAGCATGATTGACCAGGAAGATTTACACTGCCAAATTGATCAAATGTGCAAGGCACAGGATGTGCGTCAATCTTGCAAGGGAACAAAAAAGATTGTAAATAGTTTACATTGTGTAAATAGTTTTGTTTTTGTAAAAAAAATTCTGTTTCCAGGAAGTTACTCTAGTGGTCAAGAGTAGAAAACATAGCACACACCTGTTTGAGTCTTTTTTTTTCTTTTAATTCAAATGCTGTATAACAAACATCTCCACTGTATAATTGATATAGTATAGTAATATAAAATGTAGACACATTTTTCTTTTGCCCAGACAGATGAGATTTCCCATGCTGAAACTGATGGTGCCGGTTCACCAATGACTAGATGATAAGGCAGGAGAATGTGGAGTAGGAGAAGGGTGAAACCAGATGCATGGAGTATGTGCACCACAGTGATTGCTGCCTAGGGCCCAGCCTCCACTTTATTAATGGGGAGTAAAAGAGATATAATGTCCTTGCCCATGATTACTTGTTCAGTTCGGATGTGTACCTTGTGACTAATGATATTACACAGTGCACACCTTATTTAATCCACAACTTGTTTTTGCAGGGCAAGTATGGCCTACCCAAAAAAGTAGTGACGGCTGGAAATAACGTATTGTGGGATGGTCACTGTCATAAGATTTTTAAAGCTGTCTGGAATGGTAGTTTTTCAAAGGCTAACACTTTTGCAGCTTTCCCAGTCAGGAACAAGGCTTGTGGATGAGATGAGCCAAACTTTTCTGTTTTTCCGTTGTTTGAGGTATAGAAAGCTGAACGCTTCCTAGGATGGTGTGTACAGGCTTGGTGATGGTTGTGGGTGTGTCATCAACTGCAGCACATGTTGTGTTTGCTAGGTACCCGGTGCTCACTTCAGGGAGTGGCAGTATCATGTTTTGTCTTCTGAAAATTGCTTGAAAAAATACCATGCCAGGGAGATCCTCTAGGCTGGCCTTTGTGTGCTCAGCCCTGGCCACAGTAGCAGGCATTGTTATGGCTATGCGTTGCCTGCTACGGCTTTGCATCCTATTACTGCATTTTCTTCTGGCTAACGAGGATTTTGTGACCACCACCTCTTCCTCCAAACTATGATTGCCTTTGAGCTAGGTTGTGTCTAGGACATTATCATTACCTATCAGATCTTCTTCTACCAAGGTCTCACTGTTGCCCTCCTTGTCAGGTGGGCCCACTATTTAAAATTTCTACCTGTTTTTATCTGTGGGGCACATTCACTAAGCATAAACAGGTTGCACAAGTATTTAAGAAATGTCTGCGCTGAGATTGTGGCACATGCAGACCTTTTGTGGCGCAGCTGTGCTGGCTTCTATGCGGCACAAATTAGGGGGGCGGGCCGTCGGACGGTCCAACATATTCAGACCAAGCGCCGTGTTTAACTTTTTCATTTGTGTCACATGCCCTATGTTAAATGTCTGTGAGACAAATCTGCCTTCTGTACGTGGCGCTGTGACCCCCAGGGAGGGAGCTTGACAGCACCAATGGGGAGCGTAAGCACCATGAGTGCCTAGGGCAGCATTGACACTAAATAAGGCTCTGAGCATGCCCCATGTCTGGCCTTTTGCTATCTAAATATCTATCTGTAGATAATTCTTCTAAAGGAAGCACCTCTAAAAGCTGTGTACTCTTGGACTATAGGGAAATTACGCATAAATAGTTTCAGCTAAAGAAACAATGGAGAAAGTTATTCTAAGCATTACAATCATTCAATTCATGGATGGGCCATTTAAGTTTTAAGAACCCTAGAGTAATAAAGTAAGTATGACCTTAGGCCAGTGGTGGCAAGCCTTTTACAGACAACAACCCAATTATTTACTGAAAAGTGCAAACATGGCTTTCAGTGCCAACATGGCTTTCAATCATATCACCATTAGGAAGATACCAATATAGTAGAAAGGAGAACAAATTCAGAGTCCTCTGAACAGGAATAATTGTGGGGCCCAAAGCAGGAGCTCCAATGGAAATCCAGCTGTGTTCCCAATTGTTCACTCCTCCTGTAGTCCCAGGCTGCTATAGATGTGTTGCTTTAAAATAGCCTGGAGTTTGAGTGTCCTATGACCGCAGGAGGAAGTCTTGAGTCTTGGATTCACAGCCTTAGGCCCCTGTGCCAAAGGTTTGTGCACACTGCTATAGGCTCTACTGGAGTTCGTAGAGGCTTTTCTAAAAACTCACTAAATAGTTATATGACCGATTAGAACACATGAATGGGTCAAATGGGCAACAATTTTTTGATGCAGGAATCAAGCTGTGGTCTCTTTCGGAAAGTATGAGAGTGGATTCATGGAAATGATGCTGGAGCTGGCGGTGGAGCCTGTTTGGCTTATGGTTCTGTATAGTATGAGGCACTTCCAGGGACACCAGGCGCACTGACATTAACTCCTTCAATGTAGTCCAAGGAATAGCTTTAATTATGTCATATTATTTTGTACTATAAAGCAATTTTTTAACAGTTTTGATTAATACAATTTAGACGAAAGTGCTCACTAGCTTCAAAGCTTTGTGGGACAATTGAGTGATACTCACAGCACCATTGTATTAAAAGAAACATGTTATTTCTTCACATCAACAAAAGATGGAAAGGTACAGCATTCTATTTCTGCTATTATTTTGTAGTTCCCATGTCATGCTCTTTCCATAATGGTGCCTCAGGAAGCTGCCCACTTTGCCTAACACTCTTCTCAGCCCTGGTGGATGGATGCTTCCTGATAAATGCATAAAGGATAAACTAGTCTGATTATACATGAAGTTGTATATAAAGGTTATATGTAAAGGTTACATAAATGTAAGAAGCAATAGATATACAAAAGTATGTCCCCTGCATGCTCAAAGGCAAATTATAATGATTAAAATATAGAAAATAAGATTAAAGTTTCTGAACAAAACAAGGAGATGTATTGCTGGCCACTTTGATCTGCAGATCTACAGTCTGCGTTTTTTATACTACAATCTCATTCCTTTGATACAATGTTGATGTCATCATGTGGTTGCTATAGTAGCCAGTAATTTAGTGGAACAGGGAAAGAAACACTTGTTAAATAATAAATCAGATTCCACTAAAACTCGGTTAGTGGAAAAATTGGCTGAGAAAGCTGAAAAAGACTGAAAAAATGGGGTTCATCTACTAAGGATCACAAATCGCACTTTCATCTGACTTTTGCACCCTTTTTGGGAATTGCATGGCTTGGGCAGGTATTTAACAGGTGTCTTTGCTGGGATTTTGGCACTTGCAATCGTTTTTTGGCGCAACTGTGCTAGCTTCCATGTGAAACAAATTGGGGGGGTGGGGTGCTGTCGGACGTTCTGACTGATTTGGACTGAGCACGAGATTTAACTTTAAAATTGTATCACAAGCCGCCCAATATGGTGAACTCTGTTGGACCTGAGCAGGGAAGCAACACATGCAGCATATCGGCGTCTAATGATCATAGTGAACTCCAAGCACTTTCGGTGAACTCCAACGGCCAGGTAAGTAAATATGCCCCATTGTATGGAAATGAGAGGGAGATACTGATTATGTCCATACAAGAGAGTGCCCTCAGTCAGACACAAACACAGTGGGGCAGATTTATCAAGCTGTCTGAAAGTCAGAATATTTCTAGTTGCCCAAGGCAACCAATCACAGCTCCCCTTTAAAATATTCATGAGCACTGGTAAAATGAAAGCTGAGCTGTGATTGGTTGACATGGGCAACTAGAAAAATTCAGACTTTCAGACAGCTTGATAAATCTGCCCCACTATGTTTCCAACTTCAGACTTCTTGGCTTGTGCAAACATTGTGCAGAAAACAAGCCCTCACAAAGCTCTTTACGTTGAAAAATAAAAAGTTATAGATTTCTGAAGGTGGGGAGTAAAAAAAGGAAAAGCAACAAAAAAAGGGCCTGCTCATTATGGGGTTATAAAGGAATCACAGCGTCTGGTGAATTCCAACAGTTTAAGACTCCAGGCAGTCATTGGCAACAAATGACTTTTGACCAAGTATTAGAAAACAACCTTTTATTTATAATTATTTAATTTGGCTTATTACCTTTAAAAATGACAGATTGGCCGAGATATTAAAACCTGGTACCCTGTGAATTAGTTTTAGTTTGCAATTTCTTTGTGGAAGCTGTGCCCCATTATTTAATAGTGTTACACACACATAGTTGACCCGGTCGGTTTTCAGGAGGTACACACAGTTGCACCTATTTTTTCTTGGTGCACTTTGCTTCAGGCTGTTGTAACAGAACTGTGTCGTGTCTCAGTAATAAATGTGGCACAAACTAACAACACACACCAAAACACCCCTTGAGGTGCACAGTATTAAAAAAGTGTCGGTCAAAAATGCAGCCAAGACACAATTATGGCGCACGAACATAATAAATACATGTGCAAGCTCCGAAAATAATTTTTTATGCAAAAGTGGGTAAAAAAACTGGTGCAGTCCCAATACCAAATCTTGGCCATTGGCTTTAAAAATTACTTTAGTTCCTCACATTTTTTTAAATCATTTTGCTCATCCCACTGAATTAAAGCTGAAACTCAAAAATTCTAAATTCATTGTGGTAATGTACAGAACAAAAATGTGAAAAATTTTGTCTCGGCCCACCTAACTGTAGAATCTCTACCTCATTGGTGTTACAGGTACAATATTTACTTTATCTGTCCCCACTATATTCAGATGCCACTAACTCTAAAATGCCAAGCACCAGTCACAAGTCTAAACGGTGTACTAACTGTATAATACAACTAAACTGTTCTCATACAGTATTGCTACAGATTGTTTATAAATGATACGTAACATAATGATCATAATATTTGGAGAATGTTTTGTGGGAATATTTTAGCAGTGGTTGATGCTATCATTTAATGGCATTGTGTATGCCTAAAAAATAGCAACATCAACTGCTCAAATATTGCTACAATATATTTTTTCAAGTAATAATATCATAACATGTCAAATTCCAAATAGTTTTTCATTTTGAGGTTAAATGCTCAATTTTGAGGATAAGTCTAACAGAGATGGCAGCCATGGGCGAGTGACTAATAGCTGTGTAAAAGTGGGCGCCACATCCTGATACTCATATCTTTACTAAGCTGCTCTGTGTAAACATATCATTTTCTGACAATTTTACTAACGGTAATTAATGTCACCACGGGAAATGCAAAGCTCTTACAAGAGAGATTTATCCATCCATGAAGAAATAAATCTCCTCTAATCCTCTAAAACTGTCCGAGAGGAAAGATCCTGGAGTTCTCATGTGAAAACCTTTCAATTAAATCCTCAATTACTGCAGGGATCTCAGCGGCTGACAACATACGTTCTATAATACAGTACACTATGTATAGAAACTCTGGGGCTACAGATACTCACTGTTCTTATTGCATGTAGCTAGTGGTAGGTGTGAACACAATTCATTATCTGCTATAACTGAAAATAGTATTGGTAAGGAAAAAAGTGGGATCACCTTCATATGGCTTTCAGCTGTGGAGTGAATTCTAACAAATCCATGTTACACTATCCATAAATTGTAGTATTAAATACATTTTATTTTCCATCACGTTATCCCCTATCTTCCTTGTTTCCTTACCACTTATTTTTCTTTACCATTTTCTTCCATCATCCCTTCCTTCTCCCCGTCTTATTCCCTTTTTCAAGTTTTAGTATAAGAAACATTGGGCACATGCCCCTTGGGCCCCTGAGAAAACCCAAAGGGCAGAGCTGCAAAGCACTGTGCTTGCAGGTCACTTCTTCGCCAAGTCTAACCTAGTATAGATTAGCGCCCAAACCTTTGTCTAGTTATAGGCAGTGCACAGGCTCCTGCCCTGTGCCGACCCATTGCACCCACAGCCACACCCACCTTTACACCCCTACATGCCTGCTTTTCATGAATATGGCATAAGGCGGGGACACATGGCCAAGAATTGCGGCTTTTTCAATGCTTGTATGCTAGAATTCTGGTGTACAAACTCTGATAAATGTGCAGCCAAAATAAAAATACTCAATGGAGCACCATTTATCCATGTACATCCCTCGCTCTTCTGATCACAGGCTCCCAGCAGTTAAGGTCCCAGCAGCATTTTCTTTGGGTTTGCAACCCCTTTAATATGTATAAGCTTGTATAGAGATGGCTGATAAGACAGGGATCTCCTCCCAGTCGCCACTCTGTAAGAGATAATATGGTCTTGAAGGGTATGTGGACAAGGTTGTCCTTTCAATTAGTACTACTAATTCACTAATAATTGTTATTGTTACATTTCACGTAGAAAATATTCTACTTTTAGTATTTCCGTCTATTCCTCTATCATTCGCGGCTTACTGCTACCCATTAAACCGTTGACTGTCAGCACATCCAAGAGAGAGAATTCACATGGTACATTTGTTTCCACTCTGAAATGACTTACACTTCAGAGCACAAAAGGATTATTGTTTCATTTTACTTTTCGCATTTTATGAAGAGAAACTTCAAGGAAATTTCTGTTAATAATGCAACAAAGAAGCATCTTTTGATCCTTTACAAAAAGACTCATTGTGGATATCCCCATTAGCTCCACTGCCGGAAGGTTGCAATTTAAGGTTCACAAAATAATGATGTAATTATAATATGTACAGAGAGGATGAAACAAATCATAGGTCTCATTGCAAGCTACATTTTCTGATTTGATATCAGTCTAAAGAGTATCTCTGCCTAAAGATACACAAATGTCACACTGGATGTAGTCAAATATAATGGGGGAGATGTATTAATGTGTAGGTCCTTAGACTAGTGCAGAACTAGACAGTTCTCTGCTACACCAGATTCATCATTGTGTCTGATGCTGGATGGTTAATCTGGTGCAGTAGAAGACTGAGGAATTGTACTTTTAGTTGGTTCAGTTTGCTGCCCCACAATATAGAATTTCGTAGAGCACAAACTGATTTTTCTGGCACACAGGTTATTTCTGGCACAGGCACACCCCCTTTTACATTGGACATGCCCCTTTTTCATAGGAGTTTTCAGTAAATGTGGTGCAAATTACTCCTACTCTGGCAGATAGATTGATAAATCTCTGCTAATATGCATTATGCCATCCAACCAGTCATGTGATTAGGTTGTGCCCAGACCTCCACCCAGGGGCTGTCTAAAAGATCTAGATGCCCTACCGGGGCATGTGGAGAGGGGGTTGTCCATTTAAAAAAAATGAATGTGTCCATATTGCAATTATCATCATTTTACAGTTGATTGTGATTGCTGCTCTTGTCACCATATCAATAATCTGTGTTAAATGCTCTTTAAGACTGATTATTGTATTCCAATGTAATCATTGAATTGGTACTGAAAGTTGTCTACATATCCCAGAAAAAATTATTAAGTTGGAAACTTAAGTTAAGTTAAGAAACTGATTGTATAGGAAAAAGTGTCTGCCTGTTTTTCCTTGAAATTGTGACACTTAAGGAAGTAAAATTGAGCACTGAGCACATGCTTTTTAATGTCCTCCAACTGCACTTTAAAGGAAACTCTCTGACAGTGTATAATTTATTTTGGAGAATCAGGATCCCAGTGATCAAATGATCAGTGACTTTTGGTATGAGGTATATGCAATTCACAAACCTGGAGTGCCACTGTATGCCATTTATGAACCATGGACCATCTGCAAGCAAAAAAAAAAGAAAAAAAAAATTTACTGTGCTCTCTCTGTGGAGTGACTGTGGATGGAGTGATTTCCTACCTGGCTCTCTTCATTATAATCTGAAAAGCATTTACCTATAATGAATGTCTACAAGTGCATTATGAAATATGATTATTACCATCTTATTCAATCTTCTATGGACTGTAAGAGACATCTGGCATTGAGTAATTGATGTAGAGCACCAGAGCAGCAAATGTGACGACAGAACAATCACAGAATACTCATATGTAAATCATTCACTTTCTATAATCTATGACATTTGTATAGCACCCAGGCCTTGTACATGGACATTTGCAGAAAGGAGCTTAAATATGTAAACCGTAAAATGGATAAGTGCAATCCATGTAAATTCTATATGACCCCGAAATATAGTTAACCCAGCTCAAACTGGTGTACGTTTTTTTATGCAGCTTTGTTAATCTGCACAGGATTTTTAACCCTCTGCAATATTAGAAAACAAGGCTGTAGGAAATTGGAATTAAGGAAATCTACCACTTGGATCAAGGATTGTAAACCAAGCACACTTAAATGCTGGTGTGTGTCTAGTGAGGTGAGGTGTGTCTGTCTGGTGAGCTTAGTGGTGGGGCTCTTAGTGCCACCTCTGGCACCTGTGCCAGTTTGCCACCGCTTATATAGAGCTATATCACTGATATATGTGCCCACTATACCCCCAACTAAAAAAAACTGCTTCCAAAAAAGGGGCTGATTGGTATCTAGATGGGTCCAGGACAAAGAAATTAATTTCGGAGAATGTGAGGTGCTTCAAATGCTTTGATACTCAGGTCACATTGGCCTGTGAGTGACCTCCGTATAGTAGAGCCACAATATACAGAGACAAAAAAGTAGACAGCAGTGCACAAGAGCTGAGCTGAGAGTAACAGATTTTGGGTTGTGTCCCGCAGTACCATCCAGGAGGTAAGTCTTCAAACATCAACTCTGAATACAGTGATAATGCAGAGAGCTCTCAGCATTACCACTGTCCCTGTGCTGCTATTTGCAGGGGGCCGGCGGGTATGATGACTGTTGGCTTCAGTACTACACAGAACTGAGCTGGTTTCCACTATATGAGGGAAAGCTGGGGGTCCCAATGCAGCAGGGCTTAAGGCAATTCAATTTTCAGCAGTTGCGCACCACATCTTTTGTCCCTCTTTTGCTTCGTCAAAGGTTGGGAGGTATGCCTAACTACAACCTGCGTCCTGTGACACCTTCATCAATGTGTTATATGCGGGCCCTAAAAAAGGAAATGTGTAATTTGAGACACTGGAGATGTCAATGTTGCCTCAGTTTGAATTAAGGTTTTTCAGTGGATTGCTTTGTGGGTCTGAACAGCAGTGGAATACTCTACATTCACATCCACGCTCCAGGTCATTGAATTTATGAATAGCCAAAGCACATGAATGGATGAAATACTCAGCATGCTAAATCATCTAAGAGATCTCCCAACACATTAGATCCCACTGCACATGCTGGAACCACATCTTTATTGTCTATTGTAAAGCTAACATCTAAGCAATGGAAAGTGTAAGGAAAGGAAGAGTATGTGATGAGACTAGCAGAATGCTCCATTATTCATAATGAGATTGCATCCTCCTGATGAAAAAATTAGCAAAATACCTAAACAGGAAAAAACAGTGCACCAGTGGAGCTTCTGCAACATCCCCCCACTGGGCTTGACCTTTTGAGCTTGGGGCAGCTGGATACCTGAGTGGCTTGATTGCAGCCTAACGCTCGACTGAGTCACGGTCACTCGGTACCGGTGTAACAGGATTGACTACACCGGGCAGGTGTCAGATAAGTGGTTTGCAAGAAAAAAGGGAAATGCTGCTCATGAAAAAGTTCTCCCTGGGACACTCACTATATACACTCACCGGCCACTTTATTAGGTACACCATGCTAGTAACGGGTTGGACTCCCTTTTGCCTTCAGAACTGCCTCAATTCTTCGTGGCATAGATTCAACAAGGTGCTGGAAGCATTCCTCAGAGATTTTGGTCCATATTGACATGATGGCATCACACAGTTGCCGCAGATTTGTCGGCTGCACATCCATGATGCGAATCTCCCGTTCCACCACATCCCAAAGATGCTCTATTGGATTGAGATCTGGTGACTGTGGAGGCCATTTGAGTACAGTGAACTCATTGTCATGTTCAAGAAACCAGTCTGAGATGATTCCAGCTTTATGACATGGCGCATTATCCTGCTGAAAGTTGGGTACATTGTGATCATAAAAGGATGGACATGGTCAGCAACAATACTCAGGTAGGCTGTGGCGTTGCAACGATGCTCAATTGGTACCAGGGGGCCTAAATGAGTTGCTGCCATGTGATTGGCTGATTAGAAATTAAGTGTTAACGAGCAGTTGGACAGGTGTACCTAATAAAGTGGCCGGTGAGTGTATATGCATGTAGGATCCCCAGGTAGATGGTAGAGGGGAACACTGTGATGGAATGCAGCTTCCAGGGATCCCGCTGAGACAATGAATGTAAACATTAACTCATGGTTCCTTTATTCCAGAACACAAGAAAGGCAACAGGTCAAGATAACAGTTCAACTGGTCCAAAGTTACTGGTTGGATGTATCTGGCAAATGGTGTTCACAGCCTGGAATTTAAGTAGTTTCAGGCTGAGAGACGAGGAGCTGTTATAGCAGTGCTCCAAGGCAGGCTCTTGAGAGTCCTCATTAGCCCGTCTTAGGTGTGTCTCTGAAAGAACTGGAACTTTCCATCCACCAGAAAAAACATTATACTTACATTATGTAATGCTATACTTCTAGCGTCTTCAACCTGTGGCTGCATCTTCCCAGCCTGTGCGCACACACTATGATGACGTGGTGTCATGGCAATGTGACGTAATAGTGTGTGCGTACCCGCAGGGTGCTGCCAGGGAGACATCCGTTGTCTCAGCATGATCCCTGGAAGCCGCATACCATCTACCTGGGGATCCTCACATGCATATATATAGAAGATGGAGTTGTTGTTTTTTGTTTTAAGGGGGCTTTGCTGTGGACATTACATTAAACGAGGGTCTCTGCTGTGGACATTACATTAATGGAGGCTTTGATATCAACATTACATTAAGGGGGGGCTCTGCGGTCAATTTTACAATATAGGGGGCTCTACAGTGATCATTAAATTAATTGGGGGGGCTCTGGAGTGGACATTACATTAAAGGGGGGCTCTGCAGTGATCATTTCATTAAAGCGAAGCTCTGAAGTGGAAATTATTACATTAAAGGGGGCTCTGTTGTAGACATTTCATTAAAGGGGGCACTGCTGTGGACATTTTATTGAAGGGGGTTCTGCTATGGATATTTCATTAAAAGAGGGTTCTGCTGTAGACATTTCATTGGTGAGGGGAGGCCACTGGACATTTCATTAGTGACCGGCGCCGGCATATGATAACCCCACTGCTGCTCTTTCGCAGCCTGATTCTTCTATGTATATATCTGTGGTTTGTATCTATTGTATTTGTATGTGTGTATACTGTATATGAAATTGCATTTTCTGTGTGTACGTTTGTCATGTGTATATGCTTTATGTCTGTGTATATGATACATGGATGTATATGGGTGTATATGTGTATGTATGTATATCTGGTGTGTATACAAATATGTACATTTTTTATGTGGTAAGGGCAGTACTATTCATAAGTTTGCTGTAGGGCCCAGTCTCTCCTAGTTACATCCCTGAGCCTCCAGTTGTGCCAATGAAGCTTATGTTGTCTCCCTAACATACCAGGTTATGCCAGCCAAAGACAAGACATTTCTGGTTAACCACAGGTGACATACCTATAGCTTACCCATTTCTATAGAATCACAGGTTACAAACTGCAGCCCAATGGAATATAGGAAGCTCATATTGACTGTCCCCAGCTTTTTAGTGGCAGATTATTAGGATTACTATTGTCATGGCTTCTACATCTGTCAATAATATAAACAACAGATCAATAAGTGAATACTAAATGCAGCCATAAGAAATACTTAACATCTACTCAAGACACTTCAACCTCCTTTAGTAGATACATTGCTTAGTGTTACAGACTCTTGAAGCATCTTAAATGAGCCTCATGTAATGGGAAACATATATCCTATTCATATCTTATTATAAGGAGAAGCTTACAGACTTATCCTACACACTGAACATCTTCTCTTGTTGTACAGCTCTAATCCTAGAGATGGCGCTACAGGGCTGTGCTTCCCTGCTCAGTTCCCACATTGTATCTGCTTCTATTAAATGGATCTATGCAGTGCATTTGCAGGAATCTGAAGACTTGGAGTTTGGATTTTCAGTGCACAGATGAATCAAACTCCTCTCAGCCATATCCTACCTGTCTGGGCTGCAGGTCCTGCTCTCTAATAATGTGACCCTTTGCCTTGGGTTTATGCTTTTGTCAGCCCCTTCCCTGACTCTCAGCAGCAGCTATGTCAGGAGTGAACAGCTCAACAGTAGACAACCAGCTTGGGAATAAATGCCTGGCCACCGGTGAGGAGCAATTTCAGCACTATGGACAGTTCACTCCCAGTGTCTCTATTTTGCTGGCTGTTCTCATGATCCTCATGGTGCTGGCAACTGTCTTGGGCAATGCTCTGGTTATTCTGGCTTTTGTGGTTGACAAAGGGTTAAGGACTCAAGGAAATTTCTTTTTTCTCAACCTGGCCATAGCGGATTTCTTAGTGGGTGAGTATTTTACATTCACAAATGACTTGTTCTGGGGATGTATATCAGTAGTCTGCAACCAGTTGTTGTAGAGCTAAAGCAACCAGCATGTAGTGGTTTCTGGGAATTGTCAATCCACAAGCTAGAGATCTGCTAAATTTTAGAAGAGCCTGTCTTATATCTTCTCCTATTCTTTTGTTGTTCACCTCAATGACCTTCAACTTGTATTTTGAAACTACAATTCCCAGAGAGTCTAGAGAAATGAAAGCAGCTTGGAGTAGTAGTTTAGCAAAGGCCATAGAACACTACTGTACAGATCTGTAATGCTAAAATACAAATATGGAAGCATTTGCATCATTGCCATGTGAATATATTGTTGCATCTATCTTTCAATGATCGGTGACAACAAACTGACCTGAATGTGATTGACATTTTCTTTACTATCACTTTTTTGTTTGTCTGATCCCAGGTGGGTTCTGTATCCCGCTTTATATTCCCTATGTTCTGACTGGACAATGGAAGTTTGGGAAAGGATTGTGCAAGTTGTGGCTGGTCATGGACTATCTGCTCTGCACTGCCTCTGTGTTCAACATTGTTCTCATCAGCTACGACAGATTCATCTCAGTTACTAAGGCGGTAATTAACATTCTTGACTTTACTTTATTGCTGAAATGTAGATGTCTCTATTATAATATAGTTACTTTATATATATACGCAAGTATAATTGTTTCTTATACTGTATACCCTGTCTATGGTTTTCAGAAATTCTGCACAGGCATGTGGCTTTCAGTTATGGAGCCATGAATCTGAGTCTTACTGTAGGTTTTATTCATTTAGATTCTGGTATATCATAAAAATTCTTGGTCTTCCTTCTCCACCTCTGTACATAGATATATAATAGGTTAAGGTGAATGCTATTACAATACTATATGGTTTTTATCAGCCAGCACAGCTTTTTAGCTCACACTGAGTCAAACGATAACATTCTATTTACATTCAACCTTCACTAGAGGGAGCTGGTGAGAACTACATTCTCTTACAATATTGAGCTCAATCTATAAGCATTGCTAAGCTCTAGTGGTGGTCATGGGCATATAGAAGTTTATAGAGTATATGTCATCTCTCTTGACACGTTTCTTTAGTCAAAAACTACATTCTTCTTGCAATAACCATTCTAGAGGATCTTTTCTTCTAAAACACTGTTATGTCGTTCTGTGCTGCCTTTTTCCACTTAATGGCACAGAAGTTGTACTCTGTGGGCTCTTAATGTTGCTTAAGCTTTTATCAGGCCCCTATTGCATGCCCCTGCAATGTCACAAACTGTATTTTTGACACACTATATAATCTGAATGATTGGTCTAAGGAATACGGGAGGGCAAAAGATGGCAGGGCATGGAAACATTGCAAGATAATATACTGTAAACCCCTCCCTAAGAGTGATGCATTAGCCAGTTATGCTTCTGTTAGCTTCCTATCACTTGTGATAGGTATTTCAACACACCACTGGTTTTCCATCTCAGGTCTGGGAAGGTGACAGACTAAAATAAATGTAATAGTTATTTTCAGTAAAATTTTTGTACTTGAGATTTTCAAGTGAGAATCATCTTGTAATGGGAATGCAAACCCAAGTACAAATATATTACCAAAGAAAAAAACTGAATCTACTGTTCACTTAAAAACAACATGAAATTAATGTATTTTTATTTCATTACCATATTAAATACAGGATATAATTAAACATACAGGATATAATTGTTCACAGCAAGTATAATATCAAGAAACACCAGTAAATGGACCAGGAGCCCATAATAACCATTAGCATTGCCTAGGTATAAACCTAAACAATGGAATATAATTTATTCAAAAAGTAAAAAATATATATACACATCACTCCTCAATGTATTAATATTATCAATGTGAGTCCAAAGTTCAGGTTACGTAGTATTAGACCAGTGTCTTACCCATGATGCTGAACGGACACCCCAACGCGTGTTTTGCTCAGGAGGAATCATCTTAAATGGGAATGAAAACCCTAGTAGAAATATGTTTCTGATGTATGTTAAGGATATAGACATATATACCAGTGCACTATGCTGCTATTTCCCGTTCTCCAGTTGCGCATTTCGCTTGTAGCTTTAAATCAAGAAAGAGAGTACCACTTTCAGCTCTATTGGAGGCTGCTCATGAGGTAAGCTCTCTCTCTCTGTCCCGTTTTTCTCCATATTTCCAAATTATGCCTGTTCATTATGAAATAACATTATACCATAATATAATAATATACCCACTACACTGACCCTCTTTTATGCTAGCAACTAGAGTATATAGAAAAATATACCAGCACAGTACCAAGTTATGTTAAAATCTTCTTTTATTCAGGCATTATTAAAAAGTTTCGGAAACAAAGCCAACATGTTTCAGGAGTAAACGTGATGGGGGGTAACGGGGTATTCCCAACTGCTCATCCACATTTAATTTAATTAATTTGCCATATGTAAACATTTCTTCAATTTGATGTTATTTAAAAAATGTTCCTGTGTGAAGATAATTTCTCATAAATGTAGCCATGTTGACCCTTAGAAATGAGATGGCTTCCTCAGATACGACCACGTCACACTCTGGCAATGGTGGCCAGACATGCGCTATTGAGTCCTGTCTGGCCTCTTGGATTCAGCCATCATTACCACAGGACGGCTGTGGGACCTGCAGTAACTCCCGGACATTTCATATACAAAAACTTTTTGGTTTCTTTGTGCAATCCCTCCAGCAGAGGTGGTCGTATTCAAGGACACAGTCTTGTTTCTAAGGGACCATATAACTACATTTATGAGAAATTATCTTCACACAGGTAAAAAAATTTTTAATGACATCTAATTGAAGAAATGTTTATATATGGCAGATTAATGAAACTGAATGTGAATACCCAAACGAGAATACCCCTTTAAGGGTTTATTCCTGAAATGTTGGATTTGTTTCTGGACCTTTTTAATAATGCCTGAATAAAAGAAGAAGACTTTAATTTACCTTAGTGCTGAGCTGCTTTTTTCACGTGGACTTCATTATCATGTCCAAGGCCAGGGAATAGGATCTTTGCACCACAGAGTAAAAGAAGTTCCATTTTACTCAGATGTGTGAGCGTGGATTTATACTTTATCTGCTATACCTATTACAATACTTCCTCCTATGTACAAGAATATGTCTCCTACAATAGCCTTGTGCAAGAAAAAAAGTGCTATAATATTCCTGTGTATAAGAATCTAGCAACCATAATTCTGCATCGATATACTGAATCTATTGTCTTTGTGTTGTGTAGTTATTGTGTAGGTTAGATATACACAAAACAGCTAAAATAGAATTAAAAATAATGATTAGAATGTTCTACATAATTTGGATGTTTGATACATTTGTGCCCCTGACTTGAGAATGTGATGGAACCAGGATGCACTAAAGGAAGGAGGTTTGTGGCTGAAGCAGTGTAATGCCATTGGCTATGTTTAGCTAGAAAACTTTGATTCCTGACATTCATGACACTGCTCAATATGTATGTATGGGATATATGGAATGGATTTCCAAAGTGGACTAGCTCTGTTTTTATCCATTCATATTCATACATTTCCGAGAAACAAGTCTTACAGCTATTATTCAGTCCTGAATTTAAGAATGTTTTTCTTATCCCCTCCTGGGAAACGCATTTGCATATTTCCCAGCTATTATTGGAGTTCATGCTGGTTGAAGAGGAGCATCTCATTCCATTGAACATAGTATTTATAAAAAGAGCTTTAAGCTTTGTGTCAAGTGGCCATCAGAGGTCACAATGAATAGTGTCATTGAAGGCTGATTACCGAATTTTTCATTCCTCTTATGGAAACAATACCTGCAGCATTTACCCTTACAAATATCTAAAAACCTGCAATTACATTAACTGGCTCAGTAGAGGCAAGGCCAATGAGCAATTTGTGCTTTATGAATACAAGGAACATGTAAACCAGCCTTTTATAACCAGTTACATTAAGAACTAAATAGATCTAGAGAAAGAAACATTGTAATTAAAAGTGTTTTACCACTGCCAGCCCTGCCCATGGGGTCTATATTTAAGTAAATTATAATGCTGGAATAAACGCTACAAAGTGACTGGCAACATAAGCGTGCATTTATATTAGTAATGCTGACACAGTGGGAACTTAGGCATAGAAAGCTGGTGCATTCTTTACTCTGCAACATCACAAGTAGAAAATAGCAGTGAAATTATGGTGTGCGAATCTAGATAATACAATCATATTAATTCAAATAGGCCAGTGCAGCCCAAATTGTAACTATAAAAAAGGAAATAAAGTGAAAGACATTATAACAAATAGGGGGCAGTATTTGAAAAACCTATGTACAAAAAATAACTACTATAATCATGCCATAATATTGCCCCTGTAAATAATATAACTAATATAATACTTCTGCATGTGCTCATATTAAATATAGCATATCATTTCTTTTATTCTGGCCAAAATATAAATACTATGATAAATGTAGAGTAATATATCTGCTATACCGCCCCCTATGTACAAAAATAGCATTTATTTTATACTAGACTCTACAGTATATAGAAGAGTATAACTTCTAGTATGCTTCCTTATATGTATAAGGCTATGGGGCACATTTACTAAGGGTCCGTCAAGTTTCCTGAATTTTTCCGATTTGCGCCGAATTGCACAGGGGTTTTTGGCGTATCGGCACTGGCTTTCATGCAACACAAATCGGGGGCATGACTGATTGGGACAAACCGCAGAATTTAAAATTCAAATTGTGTCGCAAGCCATGCACTTACATGCACTGGGAAGAAGAAGGTGAAATCCGGCGGACCTCAGCGGGGAAACGACACATGCAGGAAATTGGACGTACAATCTTAGTGAATCGCGGCAGCTCCGAATCCTCGTCGGACAACGCACCTTGGGGATTGCAAAAGGATGGGTAAGTAAATGTGCCCCCACGTCTAATAATATTAATGTCGCTGTGTAATAAATATAACTTATTTGTGTTGTGCAGTTAAAGGTAATCAGCCAGAATGTAGTGAATAACAATTTAATCTGATTACAATGTTTTCATTTTTCTATATAATGTGGAGGGTTACATACGAGTGTGCCCCAAAAGAAGGAGGCATTTTGGCAGGGGCAATGTAATACCCTTGAAAAATGTTTTGCTAGAAAATTTTGGGTCCTGGCATTCATGTGGCTGATTGACTTGCACAACCTACCTAAACATAGTTGCAAACCAAATTTACACCTTCATGGCAACAGTATTCCCTAATATTAGAAATGTGAATAGTAAAAAAGTTTGTGTGCAGCTCACCCACTCGTCACGCTTCTTGGGAACGGTTCACATCGGGAAGTTGTATTCAACCACGTATGGCTAGCAACCAGGAGTGTCACATCATTATACAGGCTGCAGCCATGTGTATAGGAGGATCTCATAAACACACAGATTGCAGGAGGTGTGGCTGCCAGTACCAGGAAGCACATAGAGGAGCCAGCACCGGGAGTCTTACATCATTATACAGGCTGCAGCCATGTGTATAGGAGGATCTAATAGACACACAGATTAGTAATTATTAGAAATTGGAATTTATTACAAGACCATTCCATTATTGAATGGAAAAACCTTGTTGTAAAGATAAGTTCATATGCGACTGCCTTTGAATGTATCGTGTTTACCTGAAAATAAGACAGTGTTTTATATTAACTTTTACTCCTAAAGAGGCACTAGGTCTTTTTTTCAGGGGATCTTAATTTTCCATGAACAAAACAATCAACAACTTCTCCAATTCTGAATGCTGAATTTCTTGTGACTCCATTTCTATTAGAATCATAGGCCCCAATCTCTCATGTTTAACAGTAGCATTTCAATTACTGTCCATCTTTAACTTTTATTATGACAAATCATCTATCTATAGTTCATGTCTATCTATCTATCTATCTATCTATCTATCTATCTATCTATCTATCTGCAACATTCCCCCACTGGAGCCTAGCCTTTTTCTTGGGGCCTGGAGGCAGCCGGGGCCCGGAATACCGGAGTGGCTGGCGGTTGCGGCCTATGCACGCTAGTGTCACGGTGCTTGGTATGGGGCAGGTCTCTAGCAGGTGGTGTTGGCAAGAAATGATGAGGGAGATGCTGCTGTAGTAGTTCTCCCTGGGGCAACCCTTTGGGGTCTGGAGTATGAGTCCCTGTGTAGTGGATAGGGTGCCCGTGATGGTGACAGCCGTAGTAGCAGGGATCAGACGGAGGCAGACGTTGTACAAAGTAACTTACAGTTCTTTATTGGAACCAACAGGAACAGTGGATAACGTGCCAAACGAATCTTGACAATGGTAGAAGGCTGGGGATGCACTTGGAGAGGGAACCACAGGGATTGATCACCAGACCGGATGCAAGGGCAGGCTGGGAGATAGCTGTGTCCTATTAGGATGCTTCAGCTTGTCCTGGGTTACTTCAGATATCACCCTTGAAGGTAGGATGATACCCCTTTACTCTCACTAACTCCTCAGAGCTCTACTCTATCTCTGCTCTGTCTCACTCTGTCTGACCACTCTGCCTCACCTCACTAGAGTGCCTCTAGAACTTTATCAAAAATTGGTTAGATAGAAGGTTTATGTTCTAGGTATGAAATCTTAATTCCGGCCGCAACAGTGCCGGAAAGACGCCGGCGGCTGCACTTATGAAATATAAGCTACGTGCAGCCGTACTTCTATACACAACCTGATAACATCCAATTGCCTCTGATGACACAATACCTAGACAGGAGTATTGTAGAAACGCGTCAGGCGAGGGTGTACAGGCGGAACTTGACAACTGATCAGCAACCTATATCAGCTGAGAATAATAGTTCCGTTAATCGGCACAGTGCCAGTACCCATAACAGGATCTAGCACGGCTGCTATTGTTTTAAGCAGCATCTTAGTCAGCATTATAGGGAGATATAAAAGTGACTATGATGCAATATTGTGATCAAATCCCACTATAATAAATGCTGAAAGCCTGAACTTTGTGTATCTTTAGTGGCTGAAGAGTGGCCCCTTTTTTAAGGTTTCTAAATAAAGTTTATATTTTAAAGTGTTCTATTCAGGCAGAATTAAGATGCCTCTAGAACTTTCCTGACCAGGGGTTTTATTACTCCCACTGGTCAGGTGGTGGTTTAAGGGTACCACGTCATGCTGGGTGGAGTGTAGAGTCTCCTGGCTTGTGATTGGCGCTGTTTCTGGCCGCCAAAAATCACAACGGCGGGATATGCCATTTTCACGAGCTGGCGAAATACTCGTCCGAGCAACGAGCAGTTTCGAGTACGCTAATGCTCAAACGAGCATCAAGCTCAGACGAGTATGTTCGCTCATCTCTACAAATCATCTATCTATAGTTCATGTCTATCTATCTATCTATCTATCTATCTATCTATCTGCAACATCCCCCCACTGGGGCCTAGCCTTTTTCTTGGGGCCTGGAGACAGCTGGGGCCCGGAATACCAGAGTGGCTGGCGGTTGCGGCCTATGCACGCTAGTGTCACGGTGCTTGGTATAGGGACCGGAGGGCTGTCCTACAGCCTGGCAGGTCTCCAGCAGGTGGTGTTGGCAAGAAATGATGAGGGAGAGGCTGCTGTAGTAGTTCTCCCTGGGGCAACCCTTTGGGGTCTGAAGTATGAGTTCCTGTGTAGTGGATAGGGTGCCCGTGATGGTGACACTCGTAGTATCAGGGATCAGACGGAGGCAGACATTGTACAAAGTAACTTACAGTTCTTTATTGGAACCAACAGGAACAGTGGATAACTTCCCAAACGAATCTTGACAATGGTAGAAGGCTGGGGATGCACTTGGAGAGGGAACCACAGAGATTGATCACCTGCTTGGATGCAAGGGCAGGCTGGGAAATAGCTGTGTCCTATTAGGATGCTTCAGCTTGTCCTGGGTTACTTCAGATATCACCCTTGAAGGTAGGATGATACCCCTTTACTCTCGCTAACTCCTCAGAGCTCTACTCTCTCTGTCTGCTCTGTCTCACTATGTCTGACCACTCTGCCTCACCTCACTAGACTGCCTCTAGAACTTTCCCGACCAGGGGTTTTATTACTCCCACTGGTCAGGTGGTGGTTACTCCAATTGAATCCTAGCTTACAATACAATATTAGAACAAATGTGATTGGCTGATGGAAAGACATCACATTAAACAATTAACTCCTGCCTTACCGCTGCAGTGTTCCCCGTGTTGTGTAGTGACCTGCTGTGGGGTTGATCAGACTCCACGCAGTTTGCGAGTTACATATTGGGACGTATTCGCAACAACCCCTCTGCCTTGCATCGGCAGGGGTGTTGCATATCTATCTATCAAAGCCGATGTTATAGCTGATTGAAAAAACTGACACTTTTTCTAACTAACTGCCTCCCATTGACTTCAAAGTAAAAATTTTAACATCTGTTATGCATGCTGTTTTCAAAACCATTGTATTTTTCTCTGTCCAACAAAATGCATGCATTAGGCTGGGTTTAAACTCCGTTTTTTGTATAGGCTCGGTGCATACATCGGGTAAGCTCCCATACACTGCAAGGAGGAGCCAGTCCCCGTCTGCAGCTATTGTTCACTCCTCCCTCTGCATTCATGGGAAAAGAAGCAGTCACCCGTCACACATCCCACTGTCTAAGAATACAGTGGGATAAGTCTGTGCCATATGTTGTCCTTACAACCTACCGCAAAAAACGAGGTGTGTACTCATTCTAATGGATGACTGAGCATGACATCAAATTTACATTAATGCCAATGGGATTTTTTAACTGATATGCTAAACCTCTGTACTTTACTTTTTTTAGAGGAGGTAAGGAACAGACGTTTAAACAATAGTGTGAACTGGGCTGTGTGCCCACCTGTGAATTATAACCTTTGTCTTTCAGGAGACCAACCATATTGTATGTGCTGTCACTGTTGTTAGGCTGGAACTGTTCTTTCACATCATGATGCAAGGACTCACTTTCACTGACCAGTACACAGGTTTGTTTCCACAGACCAAGTGTGTTTATGTACAGCTCTAACATAGCAAAGTCCCAAAAGGTTTAAAGGGTACAGTGCATAAGCCAACCCCAGTCTAGAGCTACAAAAACACTTAGAGGAAACATAATAAGTGACATATCCAATTTAAGAAAGGTGAAAAAAACATTTTGCTATTGGAAGCAGTTGTCTATTTACACTTTTTTCAGCTTTTTTCATTTTTAGAAAAATATAGTTATTTTCTGCATATGTTCTCAGCAGACTGTCACATTCTCTCCTTCTGCTTCAGTTACATTACAGCGTAGATTTCTTTACTTTTTCAGCTATTTTCCACAATTACAGCTCTTGTCCCTCGTGCCACTTGCAGACGTCAGGAGTTCAGTCGATTAAGTAGAAGCCGATTGACCTGCAACATCAACGTCTGATTTGTGTCTGGAGAGTCAACACTTGAGCGTGCCATGAGTCAGATTGCAGCTTATGTTTAAACATAATGATTGCAGCCGCACATTGTTATTTGTCATCAGCCTCAAAAAAATGATTCTCAGCAGATGGAGAGTTTGTTAATACAATGGTTTCAAGTTTATTTTTTTTTATTTAGTTTTTTTCATATTTTCTTTATTGTGATCAAATAGATGTTTTAAATACCTGATGTATACCTTGTAACTTTAGGGACTGCAAAATCTGTACCTGAGCCCCTTTCCCTCCCCATCTATGATGCATCCTTTATTCTAATGGTTTATTTCTAAAGTAGCATAGTAAATCCAAAGAAGCTGAATGCAACAACTACCAGTAGATATGCTATATCTATAAGTTTTAAAGGGCTTTCTTAGGAAGAGAAATGTTATATACCGTATGTTGCTTAATGGGATTGTAAAAATGATAAAAAAAACCTCATACCTCTCTCTCCACTTCAATTCAGCTTCAACGGCACCCATCACTGCCAGTCTGTTTGCACACATGGGACTGAGGTGCAGGCCTAAACACAACTGCACACCAGCTACAACCTGGAATACATACTGCTGCAGGCACATTGTGCGCAGAAGGGCTTGAGAACAATAGGTTTTAGGCCACTTTTCCAACTGTTAGGACAACGCTCTGCTCTTACCAATTGTAATATTTTAGAAATGGAAAACTCACAACTCCCAAACTTTGCCACAGTCATATTGACAGCTGTAGTTTCCCACAGGCTGGAGAACATTGGGTCAGCCAATCCTACAGTCTAACTGTATTGCTCCATTATTACCAAGGAGCCATTAATCCTGGTGTCTCCATTTAGTTTTGTTGGATTTGGATGGAATTTCTGTGACTTTTTTCCACACTTAGAATATATTCGTTTGTACTGTGGGGATCTTACATGATAAACTAATAAAGATTCTAGTTTTCTAAAAGAGGAACACATCATAGTCCACAATTCAAAGACATATCTGCAAGAGCAATCCATGAATAGCATTTACAGATCATCTATCGCTTCAGCCTTTGTTTTCTGGCTGCAGCAATTGGATGAGGGATCACACAGTTAGTCACTATGTCTCCCGGTAATGCCTCACCTCTCCTCTTCTCCTGCCGAGTCCAAGTGACAGCGCATACAGAGCAGTTACAAAGCCTAAACCTATTTATCTAGTTACTTGTGACTTGAGTCACTGTCGGTGGTTCGCTAAATTCCTCAATCCTCGACTCAGTATACAAAGGACTGCGCACAGGGCGGTCTGCAGAGCATTTGATGTTGTAGGGTTCCAGTAGGATCAGAGCTCACACTGCTGTGCTTTGAATAATGTAGCCTAAGGATCACACTATGGAATATAAAGCATGTACAGTACTTTACCAACAACTTTTCTTTCAGCTTTTCATAGAATAGATTAAAGCATGTCATTAGTTTTGGAAACTAGCAAGACAAAATTAATATTATAAATGGTTTAATGTTGTGATAAGTAATACTTTGATTTCTTTCTTTTTAGGCTGTTTCACAGACTTTGTGTGAAAACCCTGTTGGGAATCCGTCCTTTTTTTCATAACTATTAAGATATGTGAGAGATGTGCATTATTCTACATAGTTATGTTTATATAATTTATTGTATTTGTATAACCACACATGGTGTATCTTTCATCAATACTATGTTTGAGCCAAGTTGAATACTGCATCTATTTACTTTCTGTTATTTTATTATTATGTTCGCTGAATAGATGTGGAACATCCCCACCAGGGACCACAGGTTACTAGGAGTGGAGTGGCTGATGGCGACTTAGTTGCTGGTGTTATGGTATCCCTGTTGTAGAGTAGGCCTCATCCACACCCATCAGAACCAAAGTGATGGAAATAGAGTGGGAAGCCGCATGGGGAACTCCTGATGTAGGTTACAGATCCACGGCTTATGGTAAGAGGGAGGCCCGTGATGGTAGCACAGTAAACAGATATGTTGTAAACTCATGGTACCTTTATTAGGAGACGGGTTGTTAAGATAGGATAATAGTCTGTGTATAGTAGAAACAAAATAATACCGCAGCCTGGGCAAGTGGTCAGCTAGGCTGGTAAAAATCTATAAGGAGCTGAGTTGGCTCAGGATTATAACAAGCAGGTTGTTCTCATACAAATCTTAGACACCAAAGCCCACATTTATTGATGTGCTCTTTCTAGACAGTTCTGGGCTGCCAATCAGTGACAGCCAGTGAAGCCTCAGGAAAGTTAGTTACAGACAGTGTGAGCTCTTTAATCCTTAGGTTAACAAACATACACACTATTTACTTTGTAGAAAACTATTGTTGCTATTTGGTGGTGATGTTGTACCATGCAGCTTACTTGAGGGAAATACGTATAGTAATATGGATCCTTGGAATTAAGGAAGGGCCCTAAGATATCTGGGTATCTGAGTTGGGGTGAGCCTAGTGGGGTGATCAGTCCCACTGGGTGATTTGGGAAAAGAACTCCACGACTAAATTTAGTAATGGCCCAGCTCTAGGACATTACAAATATACCTTTAAGATAAATGGTTAATTCTAATGTACAGCACATTCTAAATGTTTATGCTATATAAATGTTAAATGCTAGTTAAATACTTTTAAAAGGGTAATAGTGCATTACCCTAATAGTGTAAGCTGTAAGGCATCACCTATTGATTTAAAAGGTGCTACATTTATATATCCTTTCAAATTGTGCAAAGGAGACCATAGAAGAAGAAAAGGCCCTTAAATGGATTCATGGCATCCCCATCTAATGGCAGCGTAGAATTGAAAGGAATATACAGTGCTTTAATTGAGTTGTTTATTTAAATATATGTTTAAAAGTTGCCACACCTTCCAAAAAAAGCCTTTAAAGCGAACCTGTTACAAGGAATGCCATTTTTAGATGGTGACAGTTTCCAATAGCTTATGCTATAGTGATTTTAACATTCTGCATGATTTCAGTAGTTTATAATAGTATATTTTACAGTACCTAGCTCCCAGCTAGCAGCATGTTGTGAGTTCTAGGAGAAGGAGGGTTTGGGGAACTGCATCCAGCGTATGCTTGTGTCAGTTTCCTCCCTACCCGCCAGGTGGGACAACAGGACAGAGCCCAAAACTCGGGACTGTCCCGCTGTATCTGGGATGGTTGGGAGGTATGTATTGGTAAATTAGCTAATTTCCTGCCTGCCATACACATTACAAAAGCATGAGGTCAAGTGGCCATCCCCTTTCCCCACGAAAGAAAATTCTCAAGTTTCAATCCCCTAGTGATATGTACACAATAAAAATCCCTTTTAACCCCTTACTTTACAATGTTACTCAGTGTTATTGCTGTTTTAGCTCCACGCGAGCGCCGGCATATGATAAATAACCCCCCTAGCATGGATATAAATATATCAGCAAAACAGACTAGAAGTAGAGATCAGTGTATGTGGTGTTTAGAATCCACATATGATTAAGTCAAACATGTGGGTGGGGGACTGAGATGACAGCTTTCATTATAGACTCATTTCCTTGACTGAACCCTGATGACACATCTCTGCATTACACACCATACTCAGTGACACTGTGGGGCAGATTTACTTACCCGGTCCATTCGCGATCCAGCGGCGCGTTCTCTGCGGTGGATTCGGGTCCGGCCGGGATTCACCAAGGTAGTTCCTCCAACGTCACTGGCCTATTCCTGGTGAAGGTAAGCACGAGTCCCGCAAAAATTTTTTTTTTGAAATGCGGCGGTTTTTCCGAATCTGTGGGGTTTTCGTTCGGCCACGCCCCCCGATTTCCGTCGCGTGCATGCTAGCGCCGATACACCACAATCCGATCGCGTGTGCCAAAATCCCTGGGCAATACAGGGAAAATCGGCGCAAATGGGAAATATTCGGGTAACACCTCGGGAAAATGCGAATCGGTCCCTTAGTAAATGACCCCCTGTATATCATTGATAATGAACTGATGGCATGGATGACAGAGGCGACACTCAGAGCCCTCTCTCTCAGCATGCAGAATTCCTCCCTAAGTCCCACTCACCGCAATTGTAAAGTGACAATCCTGGGAGAATTGAGAAGCTGTAATTTCTCCTGTTCAGGGGCCCCTGGAGGGAAGCTATGAATGTGAGTTTTTCCTCTTTCTTTCAATGTTCTTAGTGTTCTCAGGGTGTGAATACTGTTGAAAGCTGTGGTAGAGCAGAAAGAAATACATTATTGCTTAAATTGCTGTGTTGGGACTTTGCAATCTGGGTTGCAGTTTGGGTACTCGGTCTCAAAAAGGTTAAGCATCACCACCATATATTACACCACCCATACCCATGGCCCACTCCTGGACAGAAATGTATAATCCTGAAGTCACTTGCCAGATCTCAACCATCTACAAGGAGATGTACCTGAGAATAGGGCACTTATTTGTCCTACAAATATACAGAGCAGTGGATTCTCCCCAATATCTGCACATACATGTTTTGTAGTATAGTTCGTATCACACATCAGTATACTATACAGTACTATTGTCAAGTCTAGGTATCTAGACAACACCTCCCTTTTATGTTTGGAGAATCTCTTATTTTTGCCATGGATACTGCCTCATTATTGACATATTACCTTAACATGTCCAAACCAAGATTTGCGATTTCTCCATGACATGGTACCTTATGCCAGCACCTCATGAATAAAACCTGTACTATACCTATATTATACTCTATATGAGAATAGTTAACTCAAGAGGTAAATCTAGTCTATAGATTTTAAGATTTCGCATCCGTTCATCTTGTTCCCATGAATGATAGACTTCCTGACAACGGGAATGGTCAGTGCTGGTCCCAACTGAGGCAAGGGAAGCTTATTCCAAAAGGACATCCTTCCATCTTATGACAGGTTTTAACTGTGTTTTAACTTTGTCTGTGTCATGTATTATTAATAAATATTTTTTGCTATAAATTGGTATCTTCATTTATAGAGGTTGATACTAGAGATGAGCGAACATGCTCGTCCGAGCTTGATGCTCGGTCGAGCATTAGCGTACTCGAAACTGCTCGTTGCTCGGACGAATACTTCGCCCGCTCGAGAAAATGGCAGCTCCCGCCGTTTTTTATCTTGGGTATCCTGAGTGATTTGGGGTGAGCCTAGTGGGGGTGATCAGTCCCCTGGGTGATTTGGAAAAGAACTCCACGACTAAATTTAGTAATGGCCCAGCTCTAGACATTACAAATATACCTTTAAGATAATGGTTAATTCTAATGTACAGCACATTCTAAATGTTTATGCTATATAAATGTTAAATGCTAGTTAAATACTTAAAAGGGTAATAGGCATTACCCTAATAGTGTAGGCATCACCTATTGATTTAAAAGGTGCTACATTTATATATCCTTTCAAATTGTGTGCAAAGGAGACCATAGAGGAAGAAAAGGCCCTTAAATGGATTCATGGCTCCCCCATCTAATGGCAGCGTAAATTGAAAGAGAATACAGTGCTTTAATTGAGTTGTTTATTTTAAATATATGTTTAAAAGTTGCCACACCTTCCAAAAAAAGCCTTTAAGGAACCTGTTACAGGAATGCCATTTTTAGATGGTGACAGTTTCCAATAGCTTATGCTATAGTGATTTTACATTCTGCATGATTTCAGTAGTTTATAATAGTATATTTTACAGTACCTAGCTCCCAGCTAGCACCATTTTTGAGTTCTAGGAGAAGAGGGTTTGGGAACTGCATCCATGTATGCTTGTGTCAGTTTCCTCCCTACCCGCCAGGTGGGACGGGACAGAGCCAAAACTCGGGACGGTCCGCTGTATCTGGGATGGTTGGGAGGTATGTATTGGTAATTAGCTAATTTCCTGCCTGCCATACACATTACAAAAATGAGGTCAAATGGCCATCCCCTTTCCCCCCAAAAGAAAATTCCAAGTTTCAATCCCCTAGTGATATGTACACAATAAAAATCACTTTTAACCCCTTACTTTACAATGTTACTCAGTGTTTTTGCTGTTTTAGCTCACACGAGCGCCGGCATATTATAATAACCCCCCTAGCATGGATATAAATATAGCACAAACGACTAGAAGTAGAGATCAGTGTATGTGGTGTTTAAATCCATCATATGTAAGTCAACTGTGGGTGGGGACTGAGATGACAGCTTTCATTATAGACTCATTTCCTTGACTGAACCCTGATGACACATCTCTGCATTACACATCTACTAATTGACACTGTGGGGCAGATTTACTTACCCTCATTCGCGATCCAGTTCCTCCAACGTCCACCGAGGCCCGCCGGAATGCACAATTTCACCTCTATTCTGGCGAAGGTAAGCGCGAGTCCCGCAACACTTTTTTTTTAAATGCAGCGGTTTTACCGAATCTGTCGGGTTTTCGTTCGGCCACGCCCCCCGATTTCCGTCGCGTGCTCATGCCGGTCCGATGCAGCCACAATCCGATCGATTGTGCCAAAATCCCTGGGCAATACAGGGAAAACGGTGCAAATGGGAAATATTCGGGTAACACCTCGGGAAAATGCGAATCGG
Organism: Engystomops pustulosus; assembly: GCA_019512145.1. NCBI lineage: Eukaryota > Metazoa > Chordata > Amphibia > Anura > Leptodactylidae > Engystomops > Engystomops pustulosus. The sequence continues at coordinate 82,942,589 of CM033647.1, read as the reverse complement.
CCCCTTAGTAAATGACCCCCTGTAATCATGGATATGAACCGATGGCATGGATGACAGAGGCGACACTCAGAGCCCTCTCTCTCAGCTGCAGAATTCCTCCCTAAGTCCCACTCACCGCAATTGTGAAGTGCCAATCCTGGGAGAATTGAGAAGCTGCAATTTCTTCTTTTCGGGGCCCCTGGAGGAAGCTATGAATTGAGTTTTTCCTCTTTTCTTTCAATGTTCTTAGTGTCCTCAGGGTGTGAATCCTGTTGAAAGCTGTGGCAGAGCAGAAAGAATACATTATTGCTTAAATTGCTGTGTTGGGACTTTGCAATCTGGGTTACAGTTTGGGTACTCGGTCTCAAAAAGGTTAAGCATACCACCATATATTACATTCACACCACACCAACCATGGCCACTCCTGGACAGAAATGTATAATCCTGAAGTCACTTGCCAGATCTCAACCATCTACAAGAGATGTACTGAGAATGGGCCATATTTGTCCTAACAAATTACAGAGCAGTGGATTCTCCCAATATCTGCACATACAAGTTTTGTAGTATAGTTCGTATCACACATCAGTATACTATACAGTACTATTGTCAATTCTAGGTATCTAACAACACCTCCCTTTTATGTTTGGAGAATCTCTTATTTTTTGCCATGGATACTGCCTCTTATTGACTATTAAACTTAACATGTCCAAACCAAGATTTGCTATTTTTCCATACATGGTACCTTATGCCAGCACCTCATATAAAACCTGTACTATAACTATATTATACTCTATATGAGAATAGTTAACTCAAGAGGTAAATCTAGTCTAAGATTTTAAGATTTCGCATCCGTTCATCTTGTTCCCATGAATGTAGACTTCCTGACAACGGGAATGGTCAGTGCTGGTCCCAACTGAGGCGGGAAGCTTATTCCAAAAGGACATCCTTCCATCTTATGACGGTTTTAACTGTGTTTTAACTTTGTCTGTGTCATGTATTATTAATAAATATTTTTTGCTATAAATTGGTACTCCATTTACGAGGTTGATACATCCCCTCTTTTTGCTTTTAGGTTTCACTGTGTTACAACCACCATGCATAAGAACCAACGATTAGACCAGCTACTCTTAGGACACCTTTCTCGGACATTGTTTGCATGGTTGATCAACCGATGGACTGTTCCTTAAACGCCCTTACCTTCTCTTCTCTCCCTTCCCTTCTTTCCATACCCCTTGTTTGGTTGTGTTGATATAACTAGTTCGAAAATGGATTACCAAGTCAACAATGCACCTTAGAAAGTTCAGAGGAAAACACATTGGGGTAGGTTTATCAACCTGTCTATGTCTTAATTCTTGAGTAATTTCCACCTGAAATCATGTGTGCCACATTTATTAAAGGAAACCTACCACTTTAAAATGACCCTTCTGACCCACAAATACCTTAAGCTAGCTCAGGATGAGCTGATGCCGAACCATATTTTCAATTAAACCAGAAACCGCTGTCTCTTTTGACAGATATATATTCAACAGCACACAAGTGTTACAAGTGGCAGCCATATAACTACTATTGAGACTCACACTTGGGCTAGATCATGAGCAGGATTTTCTTCTGTGTGCCATTTGAGTTTTTTTAACCTGATGACACACTAATTTCAATGGACCCATGCATATGAATGTGTTTTTCATGGATCTGTCTGGATCCTGTAGAAAACTTAGAGCAGGTCCTATTCCCGCCCATGTTTGTGGCTCAGACCTTTCCTTAGACCTCTACAGGAATGTGAGAAATATTCAGTCCATATTTGCAGATTAATAACAAGGTAAAACAATCATGAACCTTCATGAGGTTAGGAATAGCTAGTGACATCATAGTGTGTAATCTGTTAAGATAGTTTCTTGACAGATTACACTTTGTTGATACACAAGCCACACAAATGTCACACGGATCCGTTGTTTGCAGCTTATGAACGATGTACATGTGTGTGAAGCCTAATTCTAATTAATGGGACCCCTGCATTATATTCTATAGGCGACTGGCTCGATCCTCGCCATCTATGACACCAAGTTGTGTATCAGTATGTCATGAAGCTGTAGAGCAGGCCTGGAAAAACCTCCCATATATCTACCATTTTTCCAGAAGTTTAGTTTGAAGACCAAACACTAAATTTCCAAATGTTGTAATTTTTCAAAAATGAATTTACTTTCTACATAGCAACACAATCTTACCAGTGGTATTCCTGGGGTCCTCCTAATATGCAGTGTCGTCTGTGTGCATCATGCTGGGCCTACTGGAAAAAGTATGGTGGATTGAAGATGCCAACCAGGTTGGATGGAGAGAGGCCAGGTCCAAATCGGAATAATATGGTATGTGCTTTCTAAATTAAACCAATTAAAAATTACAGCTATAGCCTTGGGCTTTGTTCACACTATCAGCTTGGTTTTAGTTAACAAAGATAACTGATGCTGTGCCTGCGTCGAAGGGATCCTATTGACTTCTCATAAGGTCCAGTGGTTTGTTCAGGTTGGGTGAATAGCATTGTACTCCTCTCATAAAATCTGACAAAGCCTATGGTGTGAACACAGTCGTGGCTTATGGTCTACACAGCCACACGATTTTAATGACTTTTTAATGACGGTCCATATAACCAATGCATTTTTGGATTGTTTTCTGTCCCCCGTATATCATCTATAATGATTCTAAGGGTCAAATAAACACAAATATTGTGGTTCTTCTTCTGTGCAGAGCTATGCATTTCCATGGCAGCAGACAACATTGTGTATTGTTACTGTTCTTGTATACTGCATATATACACAAGACATTAATGCATACTATACTCTATTATGGTTCAGTTTTCTCCAACACTTATTTCTGTACCAAATAAATTTTCTTTTCTTCTCATGAAAGAGCCCACATGGGCTACCAATGCGAGCCGGTGGGAGTCCGAAATTTGCCATGAAGACACGTCAAGCATTCTATCTGCACACTACAAAGCTGACGAGGATCGCTAGGCGGATATGTCAGGATATTTTCCGCCCACGCTACGCTGCCAGGCATCCATACATGCCCATCAACAGTGCTGCAATAAAAGCAGAGTGTAAGTATTTGCGTCATCCTTCAGAATATCTTCTTTTATTGGTAGATGTTACATGTTTGTTATACTTATTCCATTTAAAGGGAAGAGGCTGCTCATTTGTGCTGCGCTAACCAGCACCAGACCCCTTGTCATACAAATGCTATATTGTAGGGTTGCACCGATACCATAATTTTGAGTGCGATACGATATCTGGAAAAGTGTGGGGAGGGTCAGAGAGGGAGCGAGTCGGTGCAGAGCGGGTAAGGTCCTGCAGTCCCAGCCGCCTCCTGTCTGTTTTGCAGAGATGTGCACGGCTGCAAACAGCACAATAAGGTTTTTATAAATGTTTTTTTGGTATCGCAGCCCAGGAAAACCTGTTATTGAACCGTTTGCAGGGAGATTAATACTTTTTCGATGCATCGTGCAATCCTACTATATTGCACCCCTGAAATGTAACCAATGTTTTCTGAAAGAGTTGGGGAAAAACTGTTTGGTAGGTGCAATTAGAGAAAAATCAATCCGATCATGATCACACAAGGAGAAGCGAGAGGGCACTATTCAGTGCACATTTCTCTTGATGCGGTGTAGTTACCGTATATGCTGTACATATTTTTGGTGTATACTCTATACTTAAGTATACTATACTTTGTTTTTTTTTTCTTTTTTCCAATAATTTTTGTTAAAGTTTTAACCAATGAAATGGCATATGATACAATCTGTTGCAAAGCAATTACAATATTAATGTCCTCTTGGTCGTTGCCTGATGTTTGTAATGGATTGTACCTGTTAATAAAGCTTGTACCTTTTTCATAGTTGGTTATCCTTGTGCTATTGTCCAATGAGTATAGATTGCGGGCTTATTAATTTATATTGCAATTGTGCAGTCCAAACAGTTGTCTTTTCAGACACTTAACTCAAGCACATAGTAACAATCAGGGTTGTTAACTAGACTCTGGGGAGTACGATCTTGTTTTCTAATCCCGAAGTTGTACCACTTTGTCAAGATCCAAAACTGAGCTTCAGTTTTCTTTTTCTTGTTCGTAGAAGCAGGACTATGAAATGCTTATGTATGAGGCTAGTAGTTTCCCAGAGTTATAGTGTCTTCATACTGCTGTGCTCCCGGTTCTCTACATTGTACTGCCCTGTAGTGCAATGCAGTAGTCTATTGTAGGGGGGAGGGAGGCTGTGAAGCAGATAAGCCCCCTTACACATGAGCAAAGGTAATGCATTCTACTTGTTTCACACTTGCAGCGTTGCTGGTGGGATTGTCCGGCCTGAACGCCAAGTAGCAAACTGAACTACGTTCTGGATGTCAGGATTTGGGCCAGACGTTCCAGACAGCACGTGATGCATGTTTAATACGAGTTCGATGCATCACCTTCGCTCAATGTGAGGAGACACCGCTACATGCATTTTGGAGAATCTACAAATCTAAAATATAGATGCATTTTTTACATTCCTGCTGCTCACAAGATACACAAGATATAAATGTATAGCTACGCTGCTCTCCAGGGACAACCCCCATAGCACTATCTGCAGCTCTGTATGGTCACTGCAGATTCCACTTAAAGGGGTTTTCCTACGAACAAAAGTTAGGCCTTATCCTGTGGATAGGGCCTAACTTGCTGATCAGTGGGGATCTCAGTAATGACCCCTCGTCGCTCTGTCAGACTAATGGAACAGACCGCCGTGCATGACCGTTCTTCTCCATTAATCTCTATGGAGCTGACGGAGATCGGTGAGTGCAGGGCTCAACAATTTCATCACTGAGACCCCCACTGATCAGCAAGTTAACTTTTGTTCGTGGGAAAACCCCTTTAAATGACATGAAGGTAACCCAGATAAGGCGATCATTTTTCTTATATGAAATTTTAGTAATATACACCAGTTATTAAAATTATATTTTATTGACTTGTTTCAGGTACCACAAGGCTTCCAGAAGCTTCAAAGACGCCACTGATGCTTAAGCAGATAGTCCGAAAACCTCTAGAACAAGTCCTGAGATACATAGGTAGCGTCTCTTAATCTTGTAACCATCACATATTCATCTTGTTCCCTAAAATATCCTATAAACTAATAGAAATCTTGTCCTTTTCCAGAGGCGCACCCTTGCACTCCGAAGACAGAATCCATCAAAACCTTCTCCACGGGTATCAACAATGCCCTGACTCCATCCAAGTCGTCTCCCGTCATCAACAACGGATCTCCGACCATCCTGGGCAAGCGGAGCTATGAGCAACATAATGGTATGGACGGTATGTGTCTTGTCTCTGTTTGATTTTTCTGTCCCTTTTTTTTTTATTTTGGGTCTTCATAGTGGCTTTCTTGTAACTCAAGCTCTACACTTAGTCTTGGCGTCCACGCGGGACATTTATACTCTTCGGACCACTGTATAAATTCACTTCCGATTCGGATGCACGCTACCAAATTCTAATTAAATTAAAAAAAAATCTATTTCTATTTCCAAAATTTTTTTTTTTCATTTTCTAATTTCGGTGCACACAGTTTTGTAATTTTTTTTTTTTTTTTTTTTGTTATGTTAGAATAAAATTTCACGGGTTTATAACTGCCAAACTGTGTTGCAGACTATTTTAGGGACAGATCAGCGAACAAAGATGTCCGACTAAGCCCAATGGATGGAAAGAGAACGCTGTCCTACCTTGCATGTAGAAAGGAGAAAATAATGAAGCAAATTAAACAGGACGGGGAGAGAAAATGGAGCACTTTTTAAGTTGGACTGAAGCTGTCAAAAAGTTCCTAAATCAACATTTTGGGGGGGGGGGGGGGTTTTTTTTTTTTTCTCCATAGGTGTTAACTTTTCTCTCCCCCCTCACAAGTCTCTATCCCCTACATAAACACTCGCGCTGTGAACGTCCATGATCTGGAACTGACTTGTCACTGCAATCCGGAGTCTTCGTCTTTCTATCATTTCCATTTCATCATCCAGTATCCTTGACAAATTCCGAAAAAAAATGTTTTTCCGTATATCCAGGAGGAGAAGCTCTTGTACGTCAAGCTTCTTGTTACAGCTGCTTAAAACATATGTGAAAAACTTCTCTCACTTGCCATATTTAGGCTTATTTTATTTTATATATATATATGTGATTTTTTTTTTTCTCTTTTCAGTACACATTTTCCATATTGTCTGTCTCCATTTCTAACTCCTGTGTCTGTATTTGCAAACATTTTATAGGACGTTATTGTTTACAGCTTACTGTAGGGCATAGAGCAGTCAGTTTTCCAATAAATGGATAAATGTGATGCCGTTCATTGCACAACAGAACCTTTTACTTGTTTTGTTTTTTTTATTTTATTTTTTTGCCACATGCCTAAATGTTTTACTATGCCTGATTACCTTTTATGCTTGTGATCGTTACTTTTAAGGTGTCCCATATTTTGCACATTCCCTGGCGACTACATGTAGCTAAATGGCACATTTAACGGGACTTCTATTATCTGCTCTTACGATGCATTAGTTATCATATGCTTGTAAAAAACTAAACAAAAAACCCTTCCATCAAAATCAAGTATGAAACTTACTCATAGATCCAGGCAACCGTGACTGTGGTAATCTTCTTTTATTTGTTATCCATGGCCTTCTTCCTTCTAAAATCAACTTAATTGTGCTATTAAGCCAGAAGGACTCTGGGGGGAGGGGTGTAACCAGAACCCCTCTGTGCTGTAGCTTCACAGGCTGTTACTCTGTGCAGGAGCACTTCCCTCTCCCACTGTGTGAGAATATAGCATGGCCTTCTTCATTCTAAAATCAACTTAATTATGCTATTAAGCCAGAAGGACTCTGGGGGAGGGATGTGACCAGAACCCCTCTGTGCTGTAGTTTCACAGGCTTGTTACCCTGTGTAGGAGCACTTCCCCCTCCCACTGTGTGAGAATACAGCAGGTAGAGGGAGGGTGAAAGTGCTGAGGAGGGAGACACTGTAACAGCCTGTAAAACTACAGCACAGAGGAGCTCTGGTAACACCCTCCAGAGTCCGTCCGGCTCATTAGAATAATTTTAAATGTTGATTTTAGAAGGAAGGATGCCATGGCTTACAAATATAAAAAGATTACAACATCTATGAGTAAGTGTCCCGGGTTTATCATAATTGATTTTCATGGTAGATTTTCTTTTAAAGGGGTTGTCCTTTTTCCGCCTCATATTTTTTGTAATTTGTGTGCGTGTGTAGGAGGGGGGCGGGGGGTAACGCATGGTATTTGGTAATTTTACCAGTAAAAGACAGGAGGCTTCACTCTTACATATCAAGAAAGTGGTTCAAAACTTTTAATAGATGTATATTGGTAAATTACCTCATATCCTGCCCCCCTTCTACACACCCCACATTTTGCACATTCCCTGGTTACTACATGGAGCTAGATGGCACATGACATTATTAGGGGCTTCCATTATCTAATCTTATGATGCATCAGTCGTTTTCATGGGAAATCCCCCAGTCTCACAGGAATCTGCAGCAACAATTGACATGTAGTGGATTCCAAACCCGCAACATGAAGCTTCTTTACTTTGCTTCTGTTCTATGACCGACATGAATGGACTTTGTATAAAACTTGTCCATTATGCGGTTACTGTGTAGCGTTACAGCTTAGCCCAATGATTCCATACACCTTTGTCCAGCAAAAAAAAAACCCCCTAGGAAATGAATGGGAAGCGAATTTTGATACAGGTTTCTTTTCTACCAAATAATTTGTATCAATATCTGTTGTGTGAACGGCCCCTAATAGTTCATATCCCTGTCACCAGTGTGAGAGGTAGGTTAACCAATCATGGGTGGAAAATATGGTGAAACCTATTTTTAAAGGGTCATTACTTGGTGGTTTTTTTTTTTGCATACTACAATTTTTTATTTTTTATTTATTTCTAAGCTTTTCTTACAATAAACTTTTTGTCTAGATGTAACGGTGTTATTTATACTTTACCCTCTCCTGCTACTCTTAGAACAAACCACAAAATAAAGGCAGGTCTTCGGATGTGAAAACTTTCCTCGTCGGACAAATCGTTTTTTTTTTATTTTTCTCCGCAACTGCCAAAATTCAGTATAAAATGTTGAAAAAAAAAAGACTGTCTTAAATTATTTTGTTATTTATATGTAGATTTTTTTCTATGTTGATCATGTATGTAACACGGCCTCTGTGAATTCCTTTTGTTTCCTAAATTTTTCAGTATTTTTCGATCTTCTTTATTATCCAAAAACTTTTTTTTAAAATTCTACCTATAGACTCCATTCCATACAGTTATGGCTCTTCGTGGCCGGCTGAGACGTTGCCCCTAACTTTTTCCTATTATACAATGAAGAATTAATTTCTATGGTTGTTATTTTTTTTTATTTTATTTTTTTACTATTATGGGTTGATCACTGTTATAAACTGTTCACAAATTACAGTGGAAGAGGTCAAATAAAATAATATTTTCAAAGATTATGGGTGGTTGGTTTGACGTCTTCATAGTATCAATAGTTTGTATGATTGACATAACCCTTTCCTTACAGATCAGCAATAAATATCGGGAACCATCCCTAAAACATAATAAAAACTTGCCTGGATTTGCTACTTCCAACACCTTCCAGGTATTCATTGAAGCCGATGCAATTCACCCCAACTTCAAGTAAGGAAATCTACTTGATCCATCATGATAAACCACGGACATTTACTAATAGATCCAGACATTGTGACTGTGGTAATCGTATTATACATTTGTTATCCGTGGCCTCTGTCCTCCTAAAATCAACTTTTAGAATTATGCTAATGAGCCAGGAGGGTATTACTAGAGCCCTTCTATGCTGAAGATTTACAGAGCTCTAATGGCTCCTTGGCATAATTTTGACGTTAGAAGGCAGGAGGCCATGGATAACACATATACAAAGATCTAGGAGTAAGAGTCCCTGGTTTATCACGATGGATTTTGAAGGTAGATTTCCTTTTAAAGGACATCTACCACCAGGATAAAAGACTGTATGCAAATGAGACATAGGGGCTGCAGGCTCTATTAACACCTATGGAGCCTAGAGCCCCTTAGGCTCATTTGCATACAGTTCTTCATTCTGGTGGCAAGTGCTGTCCAGTATAGCAAGCAGCAGTGTTATTGGTGTTTTACTAAAAATGGCAGTGTTCTAGTGAAATCTATATAATCTTATGATTTGCAGGAAAAATAAACCCAGCACATGTTATTGTGATATTTTTTGTAAAGGTACAGAATTTGACATTTAAGTTTTACAATCGAGTATTGTCCCACGAATGGCACCCCTTCCCTATCCCTTAGGACAGCACGGTGGCTCAGTGATTAGCATTAGAGCCTTGTAGTGTTTGGGTCCCAGGGTCAAGATCTGCAAAGAGTTTGTATGTTCTCTCCGTGTTTGTGTGTGTTTTGTTTCCTCTGGGTCCTCCTGTTTCCTCCCACACTCCAAAACATACTGGTAGGTGATTAGATTGTGAGCCTCATTGGGGACAGGGACTGATTTGGTAAGCTCTGTGCAGCGCTGCATAATCTGTGTGCACTATATAAATAAAGGAATTATTATTATCACATGATAAGAGATGAGGATGAGTTGCAGAAATGAAGACCCTAGAAGCGGCGCTCACCGAAATGATTCTTCTTTATAGACATTCAGCCATAGAACAGGGAGGTAAAAACGGTTACAAAATGACGGTGACGGGCCGTTTCACACACTCCTGCGCTTAGTCTAGCCGTACATAGGACGCCAAGAGGTGTGGCATGTCCCAAGAATTTGCACTGCGAAAATTTTTCGATTAATTCAGTACCTCAAACTGGCGTAGCAGCACTGATAAATCTCCCCCAGTCTTGCGAGAAGCATGAGACCATCACTGGAAGAAGGAATAGCAGAGCTTCCGGGTGCTGAGGACTTGCCCCGAGTGTTGCAATTACCTCATTAGCATAAGGATTAAAATAGGAACATCTCAGAAATGGCAGAAAAGGTATGGCTGGAATCACTGTGCATTTCTCTACGACATACTGCCAGCAGATGCTCAGGGGAAGCTAATATTGGGAAACTAAGGATGCTAAATTTTATCTCCCCTCCCTGCAGTGGATTAAAGGCTGTTGTCTAAAAAAAAAAATGTGAATGATGGATATTTAAATTAACCCCTTAGTTACTTGTAACATACTAGCATGTATGGAGTTTGGAGAGAGCTCACGGGCTGAGCCCTCTTTAGTGGAGTTGGGTGTTTGCTGCATAATGGGAAACCAGCTGGTGACAGGTTCTAATAGCCTGTGCTATGCTGATTTTAAAAATTCCTTTTAGCTCTGAATCATTTCAGTACTTTATATTAGTTTATTTTACAGTATCTGGCTTCCTACCAGCAGCATGTGGTGAGTCCCAGTATGGGAGGCACAATCTATGTTTGTGTGCCTGGTTCTCCTTATGCAATTATTCTCTTCTTCACACCTTCCCCCTTCCTCCCCTGCCCGCTCAGTGCATATGCTGGGGAGTGGGGTGGGAGCTGGATGAGTTTGGAGGTGAGGAGACAGACATGGACACACACAGGCTGTAGCTGCCCCCTCCCCTGGGACTCGCCACATGCTGCTGGCAGGGAGCCAGGTAAACTACTGAAATGATTCAGAATGCTGACAAAGGCAAAGACATCATAGCAGAGGATATTGGAACCTGTTAACAGACATTTCTGGTGACAGGGTTGCCCCCGTTCCCTAGAACTGATATAAAATTATAAAAATGGTTATTCCCAACATAACCCAGTGTAATATAAAATAGCAAGCAGTTGACCAAAGCGCCACTTTTTTGCCGTTTTGCTACTGATAAATTTTTTTTATAAAGGCAATCAAAAGGTCCTACAGTCCCCAAAATAGTAGCATTGAAAATGTTCGCTTGTAGCAAAAAAAAAAAAAATTCCGTCCACAGGTCTTTACACTGGAGAAATTAAAAAGTTAATGCTATAGTGTCAGAAGATAGCAAAACAGCCATTTTTTGTTTCATACAAAAGGTTTTAATTTTTTTTTTAATTAATTGAAACATAAGAAATCCTGTATAAATGTGGTATCTCTGCGAACGTACCCACCCAAAATATAACATAACACACCACTCTGCGGAAATGTAAAAAAATAAAATTAGATTTTTGAATGTGGGGAGATTAAAATGGAAACACAACCAAGTTGATAAGGAAGATTTGAACTGGACCATTTAATAAAAATAAAATAAATAAAATTATGTGATTTTGAATGTGTAGTCTCAACAGTAAAATATTCGCTCCAACATTTTTATTTTTTTTTTTTTTAAATAGAGACTAAAGCTGGAGAAAGCTACTTTTACATTATAGAATTAAAGGGGTTGGCCACTTGACCTCATGTTTTTGCAGTGTGTGCGTGCGTGTGCAGGATATTCGGTAACTTACCATTATACCATATATACTTGTGTATAAGTTGAGTTTTTTCAGCACACAAAATGCGCTGAAAAATCTCACCTCGGCTTATACATGAGTCAATTAAAAAAAAAAAAAAAAAAACTTACTCTCCTTCCGGCATCCCCGATGCTCGTCATGGGTCCTCTTTTGTCTTCTCTTCGCTGTAACAGCCGGCAGAGCTGCAGCAATGCCATCTGCCAGCTGGCGCACACTATGATGCGGACGCCATAGTGTGCGTTGGCCAGCAGATCGCATGGACGCGTCTCTGCCGGCTGTTACAGCAGACGGAAGAGGAACCATGACGAGCATCGGGGATGCCGGAAGGTGAGTATGTAAGTTTGGTTTTTTTATGCGGGCTGGCTATATACTGGGAGGCTGTGACCAATGCATTTCCCACCCTCGGCTTATACTCGAGTCAATAAGTTTTCCCAGTTTTTGGTGGTAAAATTAGGGGTCTCGGCTTATACTCGAGTATATACGGTACATCTAGTAATAGCTTTCTTGAGGTAAAAGACAGGAGGCTTCACTTTACATATCATCAGCCAGAGATTCCTGCTCATAATATGGCTGCAGATGGAGGGTCATGTGATCTCGAACTGTCTATGAACAATTGCCCTGCCAGGACCTTTTTCATGAACATCATGAAGATCAAGGTCCTCGCAGGGCCACTTTACTCTACAAAAAGTCTTTAGATAAAAATTTCATATTTAGGCTCCATGCGGCTTTCCTGTTGTGCTTCCCTGTTCTTTGAGATCTTCCAATATATCTGTAATAAAGCAGAACCAATTTGATCGAGACAGGTGTATACTTTTTCTTAATATTTCTGAGATACTTTATGATATCGATAAGTTACTCTAGCACTTCTCGGCTACCTACTGGCCCATGTCTTTCAGAAGTTCTTTAAAATGTGCCCTAATTGTTGTTGTCCATTTTCTCAATCAAAATTTTGAAAGATGCCGAAGAGCAGAGCAACATTTTTGCTGGCTGACGTTACATGTGCACCTACCTGAATGCACAACCTGGAGAACTGTGTTTAAACATCATAAAGATTTCCCATCTTGTCTAATAAACGTCAATATTGGCAGCAGAAGCATCCCCAAATTAGTGCCTGCTATAGTTGTCTCCTATGAAAGTACTTAACCTTAAAAATACTTAATACTACCCGTTTCATGGCTGAGAATCTGAGGGCCTATGACCTTTTTGATTTCTGCCAAATTCTTTCTTAAAGGGAACCTTTACAGTTAAACTAATCCACACTAACTAAACATATCTTTGAAAACTGCTATTTTTCAGCAGTACAACTATGCCAATATTGTTACACCCCATGCCTGTAAAGTTCCACAGCTCATTAATAAAGTGTACTTAAGCGGACACCATCTATGGACATACATGATCTTCCAGCTCCGCCTTCAGCTTCTTGATTGACAAAGGGTCTGCTTTCTCTTCTTCTGCTCTGCTACTTCACCCCCCCCCCCTCAAGAATGAGTGAGATGCTGAGAGTGTGTGACTCGCTAAAAAGATACCAACTTCTTCATTTCCTCCTCCATAAGGAATTTTCTTCAACTAGTCACACAACGTCCGCCAACATCTCTCTCGTTCCTGAGGGAGGGGGGATGAGGTAGTTGAAGAGAAAGCAGACTCCTTTCAGGAAGCACGGATATGCCGGAGTCTGCTCAAAGGAAAGATGATGATCGGACTCTGGTGTGGTCATTTGCATATATGATCAATCAAGTTTACGAACGGAATGTGGAACTTTACAGGCATGGGGAGGAACAATATAGGGATAGTTGTGCCGCTGTATAATAGCAGTTTTCAAAGATATGTTTAGTCAGTGTGGGTTAGTTTAGCTGACGGGTTCCCTTTAAAGACCTGTCCCTTGCCATTTACAACATTTCTCTACATCCTTAACTTAAATTTGCCTCATTCATCTAAATAGGGGAGGCTTGCTAAAACTAGTCTAATTTTGATGAAATGGAAATCCTTTTCACTTGCAGATATTTCTCCGTGGAATCTTCTCCTTCTAAAGGAAAATCATTTTAGAAAATTGTCTTAAGAATTGAGAATATTATATCTACAAGATTTCTGCACTTTTGCAATTTTCTTAGTATAAAATTAAAGTTTTTTTTTTTTAAATTTTAAAATGTTTTTCGTGTGTCTTTTTTGTGGTGTCTTATGGTTTTATTTTTCCTTATTTCCTTGTTTTGTCTTTCTATCTTTTGATTAATCTATGTATCTGAGCTGCTGGTTTGTTCATGTACCAATTTTTTTTTTTTCCCCTCTTTATCTTTTCTCGGGCAGGTAACGTGAAGAAGCGCCTGCTGATGCCTAGCAGGGGTAAGGATCTCATTGTGCCAAATGCAAAGAAAACGTGTGACCGCACTCACTAGGCTGCGTGTTGTTTGGCTTTGCTTTAGCTTCATTGTCTTTTTTTGCTTTCTTTTTGTCGGATTCCATCAATGCTTATTGGCTCATAGTTGGTCGTTGGACTAAAGCTGGTCATAGCTTTCACCCTATATGCAAATTAATTTTTTTTTTTTTTTAATATAAACCCTTCAAACTGTTTTATTTAAATAATTTCTTCTATGTTATCCTTATATTTTTCTTTTTTTTCCTATACCTTTCCATCCATTATAGTCTAACACAATCAGACTGTAAAGTACAATCCTGAAGTCTATGGCCGGCTTTGGAGTTGTGTTACCATACTGCTTACTAGTCCATCCAATGTTTTTTTTCCACTCATTTATCCACTAACACTCGCTGCCTAACATTATCAATGTCGCTTATGCATATTGCGAGATTAAGATCATTTTGAAAGCGGACGAAAGTTTTTGGTGGAAAATAAACATTTTAGACAGGGTTGTAAATTGTAAAATTTGAACCATTTAATATTAGTAGACAGAAGATTGTCAGTCCCACCATAATGAAATTATAAGGGTATTTATTTTTTTTATATATTATGGTTGAAGCTTTTTACGTAAAGAGGGTTTTCATTGAAAGAAATCTTCCATCAAAATCCGTCATCTTGGTTATCCATGGACGCCTCCATTTTTCTAATTATGTTAACGAGCCCGATGGGCTTCTGGGGTGCTACTAGAGCCCCTCTGTGCTGTAACTTAAATGGCTGTTACCCTGTGCAAGGAGCACTCCCTCCCACCCCCCACCTTCGGCTAAAGCTTCCTCTGATTACAGTGCTGAGTAGAGACAGTGGCAGGGTGAGTCAGTCTAACAGCCTGTGAATCTGCAGCACGGAGGGGCTCTGGTAGCGCCCCCAGGAGCCTTCTGCTTAATTAGCATAATTTAAAGTTGAAGGAAGGAGGTCACGGATAACAAATATAAGGAGATTACCACAATCACGGTGCCTGGATCTATGAGTATGGCCCCTTCTATACTCGTGAGTATGATGAACTCGCATCACTCTCGCAACGCATGCTACCCGGATCGCACGGCCCGAATGCTGCAAACCGGAACTGAACTGACACGCTGAGTTCAGTTCCGGTTTGCAGCGTTCGGGCAGCACGCGTTGCGAGTGTGATGCGAGTTCATCACATCACACTCACGAGTGTAGAAGGGGCCTAAGTGTCGCTGATTTATCCATGCTTAGTTTTGATGTTAGATTTCCAATAAGGGACAAAAACGTGTCATGTGCCCTTATAGTATATATAAAAAATAAAGCATTTTCTAATTAGTTTCTGTTATCCATGTTTGTCCACATAGAGGAGCCGTCACAAAATCCTGAGCTGTTACAAGGAGCTGCTCTTTGTGTTTGTGTAGTGGTCACAGTCGCCTCCTTTTCCCCTTATAGATCTATTTTCCAGCCCTACAATCTACCCCTGTATAGTCCTGTTCAGCCACATGCCCATTGATTGGCCAAAACACCAGGCACAAATTTCCTTTGTGACCAATAAAGCACCAGCAGGGGTGCACTAGGCAGGGGTGGGCAGCTCACTGAGAGATCACATTACAGCTTTCCAAAGTGGCCACTTCTTCATGTGGGCATTTGTTACTGAAAGTAAGGTGTAAAGTAGAGGGTATCTTTACTCGTGTCCTCTAGAGCAATGGTAATGGTCAACTCCTGTAACATTGATGCCGTGTGTTTCCAGCGCATTTCAAAGTGTAATGGGAAGAAGCACTTGTGCAGGTTAAGGCTTTTCTACAACCATGTGGTCATCAATAGCAGATTATAGTTTGGGCAATAGCCCAGGGCCCATAGCCACCGAAACCACTCCCCAAATTATATACTCACAGATCCTTGTTCCTGCTCTCAATACACATGTACACAAGAGTTATTTCAGGACCTCTTAAAGTCCTTCAAGAGTTCTGAAACCACAAATTGAAAGTAGACAGAAGGGACACATCCTCCATTCCCCAAGAAGCTGATTCTAGTAACATATGTAGGAAGTGACTCCAGGGGCTATAATACTCCTATAATATTCCTACATCCCAGGGCCCATGCCAGTCTTAATCTGTGCCCTGATGGTCATCATATATCATTTATAGTTATCCTAAAGGACATCTACCAACAGGATTAAAAACCTGTATGCAAATGAGCCTCAGAGGCTCCAGACTCCATTAATACTTATGGAGCCTGGAGCCCGTGAGGCTCATTTGCATACAGTCCTTCATCCTGGTGGTAGATGTCCTTTAAGTAGTGTTTTCCATGCCATGAGAGTGAGCCATGTACATATTCACTTGGGAGGTTCATCATAGGTAGATGATAGATTCTTTGTTTTGTGAAGTGAATGGGCTATACTACAATATCCTGAACATACTGGTGTCTAAGGGGCTGAGAAATGTAAGAAAAACCACAACAATGAGGGTCCCAGAAGGGGGATAAAATCATAGTAAATCACTCTTGATCGAGTAAATTTGTAAAAAAAAAAAAATTAAAAATATTCTCACAACCATAGCTTTTTATTTATTTAAACATTTTCTGTTTCTATATATTTTAAGAGTGCTTGTATTCACATGACTGGTTATATTTTACATGGG
The DNA here is from genome assembly GCA_019512145.1 of Engystomops pustulosus. NCBI lineage: Eukaryota > Metazoa > Chordata > Amphibia > Anura > Leptodactylidae > Engystomops > Engystomops pustulosus. Next base: position 82,926,163 of record CM033647.1, on the reverse strand, counting down.
ACTATTGTTGGGTGTATATAATATATTCAGTAAGTGGTATTTTTTTTTCCCAGGGAAAGGATGGAATTCATGGTTTTCTGTGCAATAAAAAAAAATATTTCAGGTTTAATTTTTACATTTTTTTAATTCAACAAGCTTGTTTCATTCAGGGCTTGTTTTTGGCATAATGTGTTGGCGGTGATTTGTGTTACCATTCTGTAATATGTTATTTATTTATGTATTTGTTTTTTGTAGTGGAGGCAAGTACAAATCGATCATATTTTCATCCTCTTAATTCTATGGATCATAAAGATAGTAATGGAACTTAAATGTGGGGGGGAAAATATTGAAATTTTTTTTTACATTTATTTTTTTAGCTTTTCAAATCATTTTCTGCTTCTAGAAAGTCAGAATTTGTCTTCCACAGTTTGGGATAAATTTTCCCATTGCTCTACACACAGGGCCAATTTACATCATAATTATCATTTTCCATTGCTCAGTATATAACGGAGTACCGTATTTTCTGGACTATAAGACGCACTTTTTTTCCCCAGAAAATGGGGAAAAAACAGTGGTGCGTCTTATAGTCCAGATGTAGGGAATGGAGGGCATCTGGCTGCGCTCTGCCGGCTAATGCTGGCAGTAAGCGCAGCCCTTCACAGTGAAGCGGCACTCAGCACAGCCGCTGCGCTCCTCTCCTCAGCCCTCCACTGCTGGAGGGAATGGAGGGCTGCACCCCTGCGCTCTGCCAGCTCTGATGTATATCATGTATATCAGGGCACTGATATACATGATAATTATGGCAGCAGTGGAGAGAGAGAGGGGGAGGAGAAAATCACTGACAATCCCCGCTTGTAAGTAGCCCGAGAGGAGCCGAGCCTGTACAGCGCTGTGTCTGACCTGTAACTTCTCTCCCAGCACAGGATCAGATAAGTGATTAGTGCTCCCTTCCCCCGGGTCTCTGCTCTCACACTCTTAACCACTTGTTGCCTGGTATGTAGTGGCTGCTGTCCCCCTGGTAGATTGTAAGCTCTTGTGAGCGTTGTACAAGCACTGTCATCTCCTGTGTCCCCCTCCTCATAGATTGTAAGCTCTTGTGGCCATTGTACAAGCACTGTCATCTCCTGTGTCCTCCTCCTTATAGATTGTAAGCTCTTGTGGCCATTGTACAAGCACTGTCATCTCCTGTGTCCTCCTCATAGATTGTAAGCTCTTGGGACCTTTGTACAAGCACTGTCATCTCCTGTGTCCTCCTCCTCATAGATTGTAAGCTCTTGTGGCCATTGTACAAGCACTGTCACCTCCTCTGCCCCCCTCCTCCTCATTGACTGTAAGCTCTTGTGACCATTGTACAAGCACTGTCATCTCCTGTGTCCTCCTCCTCCTCCTCATTGATTGTAAGCTCTTGTGACCATTGTCACATATACTCATACCTATACAACCCTGGTAACTCTTGAGACCCCCTGACTACGTGCCAGCATAATTCTATCTAAAGATAGGCTTCTCGCCCCTGCCCCTCTCCAAAGAGGAACATGGCTGCACTGCCCAGTTATTTACTGTTACTTTATTAAATACTTTGAAATACTATTTGGGGAAAAAACATTTTTCTTATTTTTCCTCCTCTAAAACCTAGGTGCGTCCTATGGTCCAATGCGTCTTATAGTCCGAAAAATACGGTATATCAAAATTGGAGTTGTTTTTCAGTTACTTTGAAAGTATGAGTTTAAATAAGACACTTTATGTTTTGTTTGTGTGAGTTCGTATCGATTATAACATTATAAACTGAAACAGCTGCCACTTTAAGATATTTTCATTCATCTTTAAAGGGAACCTGTCACCAGGAGACCCATTTTTAGCACTCCGCCAGTCCCCACAGAGCATAGTACATACACTGCCAAAGTGTTTTTGTATAAAAAATTGGTTTTACAGAAAAAAAGATATGTTATATTGTACCTTTCATTAGCATCTGCTGTGTGACTAGGCAGTTGCCTTTTGGGAGAGTCTGGAAAGGAGCTGTTTCCCCCCACCCTTGGGGAACAGCTTCTCCATGTGACCTTTTCAAATATATGAAAACACCCGTCACTGGGCTTAGCGACGCCCCCTGCTCCTCTACAGCCAATCCCGAGTGAGGGGAGTTATTCATATATTTGAAAAGGTCACATGTTTCCCAAGGGTGGGGGGGGGGGGAACTGCTCCTTTCCAGTCCCTCCCAATTGGCAACTGCCTAGTCACACAGCAGATGCTAATGAAAGGTACAATATAACATATCTTTTTTTCTGTAAAACCAATTTTTAATACAAAAACTCTTTGGCAGTGTATGTACTATGCTCTGTGGGGACTGGGGGAGTGCTAAAAATGGGTCTCCTGGTGACAGGTTCCCTTTAAAGGGAGACTGTCACTAGGAATGCAATTTTTTAGCTGGTGACAGGTTCCAATATCCTATGATGTGTTGATTTTAAAAAGGCCTTTGTCAGGATTCTGAATCATTTCAGTAGTTTAAATTCGTTTGATTTACATTACCTGGCTCCCTGCCAGCTGTGTGTAGTGAGTCCCTGGGGAGGAGCAGCTGCAGTCTGTGTGCCTGTGTTAGTCTCCTCTCCTCGACAAAAAAGAGAGAAGGCCACAGCATCCAATATGATGCGGGGATGGAGCAGAGTGGACAGTAAGAATACATCAGGAGACACAAACACACAGATTGCAGCTTTGTCTTCCCCCGAGGCTTACCACATGCTGCTGGCAGGGAGCCAGGTAATGTGTCTGTGTCTTCTTATGTATTCTTACTCTCCTCCACGGGAGGGCGACAAAGGCACACACAGTCTGCAGCTGCCCCTCCCCTGGGGACTCACCACACGCTGTTGGCAGGGATCCAGATAATGTGAAATAAACTTATATAAAACTACTGAAATGATTCAGAATGCTGACAAAGGCATTTTTAAAATCATAGCTACAGAAAGGAGCTAAAAATTATATTACTGGTGACAGGATTTTTAACATTTTTTTTATATGGTCTTAACACATTAATTTTCAGCTTCCAATGCATTGGAAATACTTCCGGGTTGTCATTGGAACGAACAAAGATTATTAATAAAGCTTTAATGCAGACACTATAGTTGACCACTGTAGCATCCATAGAGCTTCACAAGAGGTCCATCTGTAACTAGTTATGTTCAAGTGGGGTTTCCTTAACTCAGGGACTGCCTGTACTGCATTCACATTAGTTTTCAGTGCCTTTACTGGTTACTTATTTTAAGCACCTTATTTAAAACCCTGGTTGGATAGGGTACATTGTCTCACATATGCATTTTTTAGGGAGATGATTTGGCTATTATCCCTAGTCATGACTTAGTACATGATGATGAGGTCAATGTTTGACTTTTAATGAGTGCAGATTGATAAGTTGAATTTTTTTTTATTTGAACACATGGCCTCAACATAACAAAAAGGGGGGTTGGGGGTCGGGTTTTAAAGAAAAAAGTAAAATGTTCCCTCTGCAGTAATAGTATATTATTAAAGTAGGGTATGTAAGTAGACGCTGCAATAGTGATTTCGAAAAGACAACACCAGCACTGAGTATATCCCCCCCAAAATTGTCAAAAAGGGTTGGCCACTTTTCAATAAATCTCTTTCATTAGACATGTCTCTGCGTGTACCTGTGTCTTTGCCTCCTTTCAGAGGTTCAGCTTTTCCCTGTTTTCACCATGCTGCCCTCTGCATATATACACACAGCTACCCCTCTCTCACTGTTCTGGGCAGTCCTCACAGCCTCACCCATTGTGTCTCTCTCCTCACAGTCCCTCCTCACTGACAGAGACCGGGACAGGGGAGGGAGGAGGAGGATGAGTTATATCTCTCCTGCTACAGCTCCTCCCATTCAGCAAAGCTCAAACATGTAAAGAAATCATTGCAGAGAGTCTGCACACATCACTAAAGTAAGTAGCAGGACTGCTGCATCACTTGATGAACATTCAGGGATTATCCACAAGGCAGTGAAGGTGAATGGGCAACTTATATAAAAGAGTGGCCAACCCCTTCAATTTCTCCTTAACATGCCACGTGACCATGAGCATCAATTGTAGCTTACAATGTCTTGTCTCACTGACAATGAGGCCTACTGGTTCCTCGTCCGGTGTGGTCAGCTGCCCTTGCAGTTCGTCTACCACAAAGACCATGCTGATATAAAGTCTTTTGAATGTGACTTGATTTGTGCGCCATTAATTATCCGGTTCCACAATGAAGCGGTCATCGGTGTTCAATGTGGCCAAAGGATCTCAACTTCTCTGCGTCTCTGTGACTCTTCCAGTGTATCTGTTAGGGGTTGTCTTGGTCTAAGTGTAAGGCTACATTACCCAGGCGGGCATACGTTTGGCGCGATGGAGTGGTGACCCCCTCCCCTCTCCATAGCGAAGCACGGCGCCATAACACGGGAAATCTAGGACATGTCCTTTTTCCCGTGTACGGTTCTGCACCGGATCGCTCTGTACGCCCATTGCCGGCCTAGGGGGGTCATATGTATGGCTGTATATACGTTCCCCCTACGGTCTTGTGAATGTAGCTTGAAACTGTGTGAACAGCATGATAAGGAGGACTGTTTAAATACCAATACTAATTGGACCAGGAAATAGGGTGATTTGTGGATCAAACTATTTTTGTGAATTTTGCTGTAAAGCTTATTGGCGAACAGCAACTTGTGTGAAAAGTAACAAAAACATTGATCAGTTGGTAAAGTGCATTGAAAGTTCAGTAAAGGGAATCTACCAGCATAAATGATTCCTCCCCCAGATAATCCTACTGTTACACACATTCTGGTTGTACCTTTTGATGTAGAAACACACAACTGCTATAAATGAAAAATCATGTATGTTTGATATGCAAATGAGGTAAAAGTGTTTACATGGAGTGCTGCAAGGTTCCCGCTTCCCCACTGTAAACTCAGCCCTGGATAGATTGTAAACCAAGCACACTGACATACTGGTGTGTGTGCCTCCTCTGGCAGGATCTGCTCTTCTTTTAGGTTCTTATGCCCCCTTGTATTTGCAAGAAAAAAAAACAGCTTTTTAAAATTATGCAAATGAATCTGAGGGCCTATGGATGTTAATGTAGACTGGGGCCCATCAGAATATTTAAAACCTTTTTTTCCCCTTAAAAATAAGGGCATAAGAGGCTTTAAGAAGAGCAGATCCTGCCAGAAGGAACACACACCAGCATGTTAGTGTGCTTAGTTTACAACCCTTGATACTGGTGGTAGATGTCCTTTAATTTCACCCTAGCATGATGATAAAAAGAAATGAAGCAAATTCTACCCACAGAAAAGTAAATAATATGTGTTCATAAATAAATAAATAATATTTTCCCTAGAAGTGGTGGAATTTAAAAATAGAACTCATTCAGCAAAAAACAAGCCCTCATAGGTTAAAGGGAACCTGTTACCAGAATTAAATTTCAGTGGTGACAGATTCCAATAGGCACCGCTAAGTACATTGCATACATGTTCTGATCATACCTTCGTGTGTTCAGTTCATGAACTATTGACAAGTGGGGGCAGGGCTGAACAACTATGCTAATTAGCCAACAAATGTTGCAGTTTGAAATGCTACATCCCCCAGGACTTGAGCAGGACCTGTTGGCAGGGAGCCAGGTAAACTTTGGCAGAACGGAACACAGCTAAGGTAAGATAAGAACACGTATGGAATGTATTTAGTGGTGCCTATTGGAATCTGTCACCACTGAAGTTCAGCCTTCTGGTGACAGGTTCCCTTTGAAGGAAAACATTTTTGCCGTCAAAAATCGATTTTCATCGTTATCATTTACGTGTAAAATTACTATTGTCGTGAAACAATGTACACTCACCGGCCACTTTATTAGGTACACCTGTCCAACTGCTCGTTAACACTAAATTTCTAATCAGCCAATCACATGGCGGCAACTTTTTTAGGCATGTAGACATGGTCAAGACAATCTCCTGCAGTTCAAACCGAGCATCAGTATGGGGAAGAAAGGTTATTTGAGTGCCTTTGAACGTGGCATGGTTGTTGGTGCCAGAAGGGCTGGTCTGAGTATTTCACGCACAACCATCTCTAGGGTTTACAGAGAATGGTCCGAAAAAGAAAAAACATCCAGTGAGCGGCAGTTCTGTGGGCGGAAATGCCTTGTTGATGCCAGAGGAGAATGGGCAGACTGGTTCGAGCTGAAGAGCATCTCTGAACGCACAGTACGTCAAACTTTGAGGCAGATGGGCTACAGCAGCAGAAGACCACACCGGGTGCCACTCCTTTCAGCTAAGAACAGGAAACTGAGGCTACAATTTGCACAAGCTCATCGAAATTGGACAGTAGAAGATTGGAAAAACGTTGCCTGGTCTGATGAGTCTCGACATGAAAGCATGGATCCATCCTGCCTTGTATCAACGGTTCAGGCTGGTGGTGGTGGTGTCATGGTGTGGGGAATATTTTCTTGGCACTCTTTGGGCCCCTTGGTACAACGCCACAGCCTACCTGAGTATTGTTGCTGACCATGTCCATCCCTTTATGAGCACAATGTACCCTGTAACATCTGATGGCTACTTTCAGCAGGATAATGCGCCATGTCATAAAGCTGGAATCATCTCAGACTGGTTTCTTGAACATGACAATGAGGTCACTGGACACAAATGGCCTCCACAGTCACCAGATCTCAATCCAATAGAGCATCTTTGGGATGTGGTGGAACGGGAGATTCGCATCATGGATGTGCAGCCGACAAATCTGCGGCAACTGTGTGATGCCATCATGTCAATATGGACCAAAATCTCTGAGGAGCTTCCAGCACCTTGTTGTATCTATGCCACGAAGAATTGAGGCAGTTCTGAAGGCAAAAGGGGTCCAACCCGTTACTAGCATGGTGTACCTAATAAAGTGGCCGGTGAGTGTATATCCATTGGATTCATCCAATTTTGCAGCAAATGGGTTTTCCAGTTATACTCTCCGTTCCAACAGCAAAGACTTTGGTCCCTTTGATTGATGCGGCCATGTGTCGGTGGCCACGTGACTGTTGCAGCCAATCACCGTTGAATACGTCATGTGACCAATGCATCCACTCAGGGATCAACAATTGACTGGAAGGTTATACTATGGAATTGGGAGATGCGATGATGTAGCTCTGAAAATGGGTTTTCCCATGAAAGAAAATTCTCAAATTTCAATCCCGTAGTGATGTTTACACAATAATATATTGTTTATTATATAATTTTTAACCCTTTACTTCACAATTTTACTCAATTTTATTGCTGTTCTAGCTCCTATCCCACCCTAGGCTGGTCAGTGCAAAATTCCAGAGTATGGGGACTCTATGCAGACACATTATGGTCCATCTAGTTCTGTGTGCTGACAATGTGGTTAGATTATCAGGGTACAGGTTTATATACACTTTCATCTGACTTCTGAACATTGTACTTGTATAGAGAGAGATGAGACAGATCAGAGATGATGAGATCCATTAGATGCCTATTGCACACAATGACAATCAGCTCTCCAATATCTCTGCTTTTCCACAACACACTAGATCTCCCGTGCCTTCCAGCTGTGCCTCCCCAGATAAAGAACTTATCTGTTAGTAGCTTGTAGTTCTCATCATGTTGCTGCTGCCGGCAGGAAGTCAGTGTATGTGTCATTGTGAGCTCCGTCCTGGACTGCAGGGGGTGGGGCTAGAGTGCAGGGGGTGGGGCTAGAGTGCAGGGGGTAGAGACAGAGAAACTCAGCAGCACGACCTCACACAGGGTCGCACCGCCATTTTGTATTTCTAAGTCAGAAGTTTCAGGGTCATGTCTAAGGGCATCTGAAATTGTGTACACCAGGACTGATAGGGACAGGTTGGACTTATATCTGTGAAATGCTGCATTTTTGTTAATGTAGATGTAAATTCAGGCATTGTTCTGATAAAATGGGATTTCTTTTGAAAAAGCTTTTGAGTAAGGACGGTCTGGCAGATTTTTATTTTTTAATTGTGGTTTTAGTATAAGAACCAGTTTTTGGTAATGCTCCAATAGAAAAGTGTGAGCATGGCCTAAGGCCTGTAGCTGGTTGTGGTGGTTGGCGAGTTCAGCAGAGGATCACTACAACATGTAAGGCACTGTTTTTACATTTGAATTTTTCTGGTCAGCTTAATGGGGGGAAAAAAATGTTAATTCCAGGATTTTATTGCGACTCATGACTAAACTTTGTTACGCAGCCTTAGCCAAAATGTGCCCAACGCCATAAATTAGTGGTCTCTGGCCAAAACAAGAATGGTTGTAGGCAAAATCAAAAGGGGAGTAATCCACTGATCCATTGATGGAATCCTCTAGCAATCACTTATCTCCTCGGGGGGAGAGATTGGGTGTGTCCCCAGTTCTTTTAAACCCTATCTATAGATGATTTCTGACTGCATATAGTTATGAGAGGCCTACTTACACCTTAAACGGTCAACTGGTTCCTCCTACATCAAAAGATTCGGCCATCGTTTTTCTAATGTTTATGGTAGGGCCTTAAAACAAAATCTCATGGCAAGTTTCAAAAAACTTTTCTAGAGTAAGACTACATGAGCACTAACATGTGCAATATATCCACAGCCTGGCTGGCGGGGTGAGCTTGGCTTTACAGAATTACCCAATCTAAAGACTTTGTCAGACTCATGCCCATTTAAAGTGTCAAATAGAGTTCAGCAACAAAAACTTCCTATGTACCTCACGTGACCCGAACTTATTGCCAAATTCTGGAAAATTAACGCCCCTATATAGCCATGGCTGTGATTGGCTAACGGAACACTCCTGGCCAATAAAAGCCATGGTAAGTTGCTAGTGGCGTTAATAGCCTATCCTACAATATGTCGGGGTCAGGAAGGTCACACATGAACCCAAATGGAAAGTGGAGTCAGACCTGCTCTATATTTGGCTGAGTGGCCGCCTGGCCCGATCATGGTGCCATGAGACGGAGGCCGCACCACTGCCTTGCATTATAGAAGGCCCAAAGTACTGTAGTGTGTGAGGCCGAATACCGATCCCTTATACCTTTCCAGAATCTCAAGACTTTTTCCGAAAAATACTAGTGTCGGTCACCTTGTGTCTTCCCAAATCATCTTATCCCCAGTTGTGGAGTCGTGTTGTAAAACGTAGGACATTTGTGAACCCCCTTGAGAAACTTTTTTTGGATGGAGTTAGACCTGACGTAGACACCACTTGCTTGCGGTTTGGGTTAGTGGCGAGTGCTGGAACGCTGAGCTATAGGGATTAATGACTAACTGGTGTATTATTATTGTACAGTGCAGTTTATGTCGTGTTATTTTACATTTTTTTTAAATTTTTTTTTTTTTTTTTTAACAGTGTTTTGAAATGTGTTGTGAAATGAAATTTGCAGAAACTACTCAGAAACAATGTCTTACCAAATCTATTTTTTTCATGTTTGTTAGGTATTCCTAACCATGGACAAACCAGACAAATGGTAAGATAATGTTCATCTAAAGAGAAACAAAAAAAAAAATAAATGAATAAATCAAAGCTTCCAATGCAGTTAGCTTGAAGTGGCTCCGTGCACCTGAAATTCGGCACATGGCTCTATATTTTTTTTGTATGTTTCTGACATCTTTTATTTTTCGTTTTATTTAGGGAGGGTGCAAGGGGTGTTACAGTCTGATTTGGCATTTATTATTCCTGATGTATTGTTTTTGTTTTCTTACATGATCAGAGAGAATTTTTTTTTATTCTGCACATGAAATAGATTATATATGTTTTTTGTTTGCCTTAATGTACCTTGGAGAGTGATGTTTGTTGCTGTGTGATATAGCTGAAAGTACAGTAGGTGGGTGAACGTATGTTCCCGACCTCTTCCACCTAGCGGAAAATATATGGGAGTACAAATGGCGGAAAGCTATATTAAAAAGTAACTTATTCGAATCAATTGGATAAAATCAAAGTAACAATATATAGGATCACAAGAGTCATTAGATCACTAAAAACCGACAGCTTATAGGTAGAAGTAGCATACCCAGTGGGATGTGTGGAGCAGGGCCTCCCTATCAGACCCTATCAGGGCAGTGTCAGGACCTAGTATACCCTACCTCAACTCGGGGCCACAGCCCTAGGCGACTGCCACCCCAACTTGAACCTTACCCTGTGCTCGGTCTCCTTACCCTACAATAGGCGAGAAGGGATGCAGGAGGGTAAGGTATGTATTTGGGCACGTGAAAGGAGGCCTTGCGTCAAGTGCTGTGGTTGCTGCCATGGACCTAGTAATGTGCCCACAATGGACGTTGTGTACAAACAGTCGGATGTCGTGTGCAGACAGTCATAGGATGATAAGGGAAGCGGAAATGCAGAAACAGTACTAGTCAGGATACCCAAATAGGAGGTATAATGTTTATAGGTCAGTTATTCCCAAAAATCAATGTAAAGTGTGTTCTTGTAAGTCAGGATTCCCTACATGCCATGTTTCACCAATATGACAATATGCTCCTCAGGGAAAATGCGACCTGTTAAAAAAATCAAGTGCCAAATCAGTAAATAGGTATAATTTGAATGTGATAAGTAAGGCAGGTGACGCTTACCAAGATTTTGGTGATGGTTGGTAAGGTAAAGCACAATGAGTATCCGAGGTGTGCACGTATGCCCCGGAAAACAAAAGATCTGTGGATGGAGGGGAAGGCACAGTCAGTGGCCAGAGTGAGAGCTCAATGTATGTGCTCGGAATGAGGGAATGATACATTCTTACCTTCCTTAGAGATGCAGGCCAGTGGAAAAAGCCGATCCAGATAAAGTGGCGCAGGTCAGGCGCCACAACGGCACAGGGATGCCACACATGTGAGTCAGGCTGGGAACACCCGGATACGGAGAGCCAGTGGAGCAACTCACGTGTGGTAGGGGATGTCGGTGTGGACGCCGCAATAAATGCACCTTACCTCCTGCATCCCTTCCCGCCAATTGTAGGGTAAGGAGACCGAGCACAGGGTAAGGTTCCAGTCGGGGTGGCAGTTGCAGGGTATACTAGGTCCTGACACTGCCCTGATAGTGTGTGATATAGCTGGGCAGTTTGATTTATTTTATACATACATTAGCTCCACATAAATGATTGACCACTGAACGAATACATACATACACACATACCTGGCCATACATATTCACCGACAATGGACTAAGCATCTACCTGGGATCATTCTTTCACAGAGTTCATTTGAAAACAGGTGTACAAGCCTGTTGTGAATTAGTCACAATTCTCGGCTGGACCTGGGATGGTTGGACAGGGAGGAGCTATTTCCGGACCGAGCAGTGGGCCTGCGTGGGATGTTCCTGCCCCAAACCTGCACAGTGGCTATAGCCTGTGCCCGTGCAGGTGCAGGTGCAGCTTAGGTCAGACCAGGAGCAGTAGTACCTCGCCTGCACAGCAACCTGTGCAGATTCCCGCCAGGATTTATCAGGAGCCCGGAGCCTCCTGATGATCGAGTGGGGTGCGAGGACACCATCATATGATAGTGGACATACTGCATGATGATAGATTTATCATACATTGGCGCAAAGAGTCGTCAGCTTAAATGAATATGTGTTCTTAAATTACACTTGACAATTTGTTCTTTTTGATAAATTGACCATTTTGGTCAACTTTAGACTGTGTGTATGGGCCACCTTTCGAGTCTGTAATGCTACATAGGCTGAATGTTACTAGTACTAAGACAACCTAGAATCTATTTAATACACATAGATCAGGCCAAATTTAGTTTCATGCCTGCATCAAATGTTCTGTAAGGAGCCTTCATCTCAGAATCGGTCAAATTTGACACAACCCAATATAACATTAAGATCCATTAGATGCCTCTGTTTTCTGTTTATCTGTCACTTCATTACTAAAACAGTATCTCTGATACCATGATGATTTTTACTAAATTGTCATATGTAATTTACCCCTTTAAAAATGAACAGAACAACGCCCATATTGTTCTTCTTGACCTTTTCTTTCTACATTTATGTTATTTTTTTGTTCTGATACTAATCAGAAATCCTCCTCATCAGCAGTGAAGTGAGCGGAGATGAAGCTCTTCCTGTCTTTGCCCTAAAGCTGAGTTGGTTAGAAGATGCCCTTAATTCCCTTGATGCTTTGTGTGTCATCTCATGACGTAACTTCAGGGAGATGTAACTAAGTGAGATTTGTACAAGTACATACAATACAATGAACTCTGCATAATGTGTACATACAGGATCTATACAGTGACTAGCTTGGCAGCTTCCAGCACATGGATGAATATGGTATAAGTAGTAGAAACCAGCAGTGAAACTGTTAAATGAAGTATTTAGTCTCTATTTGGGCATTAAAGAGTCAGTAACTGTGAAGTTACTGACAAATATAGTTTTAGCACAGCTGGAGAGGACCTTTCACAACAATCCAACAATACCTGTAACATGTTGCTGGCTTCTTCCTAGCATTAGATACACGCTGGTATATCTTCAAATAAAATCATATTCAGTTACTACTGAAGAGGGAGGCTCTCCCTGGTTGTGACATCAGCTCAAGGGCACGGAGGCCTGAAAACTAAGCACATTCATATGCTTCAGACGACCTATAGCATGTCATGAGTCACTCAAAAGTCCTGTTTTCTTGTACTCGTCTCCTACTACCCCTCCAAACAAGCCTCCTTCTCTTCTCCAGTCTTTCTGTACGGATTCCCATTGTTACCAGGAAGCCAGACAGAAGATGGAGACAAGTTAAAAGCTGTGCTAGCAGCTAAACACCTGGAGATAGCTAATTAAATTAGAGAATTGATGCATTGCTTATTATTGCTTAGAGCAGAGTTAGGCAAAAGTTTTTATACTTTTACAGTTGTACTTTCAGGGTTAACAGCTTCCCTGGTGTGAGGATAGTGTCTGGATAGTACAAGGTGGGGGAGAAGAGAGTATGACACAGCTTGAGGGGCAGAGAATGACAGGGAAAGTTCAGAAGAAAATCACAGACTGGGATGGAGTGACTGATAGGGAACAGGGTAGCCCTACATCCACAGATTTGCAGCAACACAGCTTTCTCGCTAGCTACACAGAGGGCATCAATCACATGACCTCCCCTCCCTCCAAAGTGAGCAGAAATCCCCTCCCCTCCAGCAGTTAGAATCGATCAAATTACAAAGCGCTTTATAGATTATTTACAGTTTGTTATCAGGCTTTTCTCTGGGAAAGTTGACTGTTTTACATCTCCATGCTTCACAGTCTAGCAGTGTTCGATAACATGAAGGCTTGGCTTTTATACCGATAGTACTTTTTCATGTGTCTGTTTCTATATGTATGAATTTGATTCAGTTTTCCCCTCTGTACAGGCAGTCCCTGGGTTATGTACAAGATTTGAGCACTGTACCATTATCATGGTTATGTACTGTATCATTACAGATGGTTTTCTGATATGCAAATTAGCTTTTATGACTCATGTCTGGTGTCTGTGACTCTTCTCCTCGCCTAGGCTGGCAGTGAACCATGCCCCACTATTGTGACTGACAGCTCTGTGTCTCTTCAAATTACTGCTCTGCCTCCTTGTACTTGGGGACAGTCTGCTAATATTCAACTACAGACACATAAAGCACTAATTACTGATAAGAAATATTGTGTAAATTTTTTTTAACACGGTGCCTTGTGTTACATTCATGGCATGTGGCCAGAGTGTTATCATTGCAGGTCCTTTAGCCTTCTAACAATAGCAAACTGTACACCATGTATGTGGCCAGATGCTTGCATGGGTTACAGTTTGCTATTGTTAAGAGGCTAAAGGACTTGAGATGATGGCACTCTGGTCACATGACATGAACTGTGACCAATAAGGAGCCCTAAGGAGGAGTAGATGGGAGCGGCCGACCGTGCAGGATCCCCCCCCTGCAGACTTATTCCTTCATGGCTCTTCACCACTGAATGCTTGATATACCTTCAGTCCATGATATCCCAAGTCTATGGCTCTTTACTTTTTCTATTGGGTCACTGTTCACTCCTCCATCAATCTGTGTCAACGAGCTTCACCCGATCTGAGAGAGAGAAGAGCCTCTGCATTGCTCGTCGGCTCTGCAAGAGCTTGAATGTAGTGATGGGTCGTTCGTCAAAGAGCCGGCTCACTAAACCCCGCCCATAAATGGCTCACCATGGCTCATAATATCGGGTTAAAAGTGGAGTGGTGTGGCGTGACTTACTGGCCTTTGGCTCCCTATTTTATATTTCATAGGGATCCATTCAGGAGCCAAAAGAGCCTCCTTTTCTTAGTGAGCGGAAATTGGAATTCCCATCACTACTTGAATGATGTCAGAAACATGTGACTGATCACATGGTTCCTGCACAGAGCCAGGGGATGGGATTGGGTGTGAAGTGTGAAGTGTGTGTGAAGTGTGTGTGAAGTGTGTGTGTGTGAAGTGTGTGTGTGTGTGTGTGTGAGAGTGTGTGAGAGTGTGTGAAGTGTGTGTGAAGTGTGTGTGAAGTGTGTGTGAAGTGTGTGTGAGTGTGTGAAGTGTGTGAAGTGTGTGAAGTGTGTGAAGTGTGTGAAGTGTGTGTGTGTGTGTGTGTGCCACAGTGTATATACCCAGCCAGCCCCTGCCCCAGTGTATATAGCCTGCCAGACCCTGCCCCAGCGTATATAGCCTGCTGCCGCTGCCGGAAAGATCACACAGAAGATAAACAGGGGTCGCCGTAAAGTTGAGTTTAGATATATTTATTTTTTTGACTCGAGTATAAGCCGAGTTTGGGTTTTTTAGCACAATTTTTGTGCTGAAAAACTAGGTCTATACTTGAGTATATAAGGTAATTGTCCTTAAATGTACAGTCACATCACTTTATGATCCAGTGGAGACCAGGGATGGATGGCATCAATCCCCCATTGGCTATTGTGGTCTTTGCTGAAGGCCACATCACTCAGTAGGAGGAAACAGGAAGGGACTTATACTTGTCAGAAGCTTTCACAATCAGGTTCCTCCTTCCACTTGTTTCAGGTCTCTGTAGTTTTTGTATTTTGTAATTGCTTTTGTTCTTGTCTAAATGTAATGTGAATCCCTTACAGAATGTACAGCTTAATGGAAAAATAGTTCTCTATGAATAAATAATAATAATTGTATAACCCCTTACTCGATATGGACCTCTCTAGCTGACACCGTGATGATTTCTCTCCAGTCGCCAATAGTCTTCTAGGTTCTCTAGAAATTCAGGACAAAAAGGAAAAAAAATGATGAAAGTGTTGAAGGTTTTATATGATGAATAAATACTTTGTTACATGTTGTGGCATGGGTTCAGGTGAATAATAGACATTTCTAAAAAAAAAATAAGCCAAAAACCAAGTGGGGGCGGAGAAGGCATGAAGGGGGATGCAGAGTGCAAGATAATAAATATTTATTTAGCTTGAAGCCAAAAACAATACAAGGTATAATACAAGTAATACAAAGTGCATAACAAGCAACATATGAGAGGGGGAATCTGACACGGAGCCAGGTTCAGACACAAGCTAAAGCTCAAGCTTAAAGCTACAGAACTGAGCGTGAAGCACACAAGATGCGCCACTGTGTGATACATATCCACCATAGCGGAAGATAATGAAACAAACATTATCCTTATAGTAGCCTTATAGGTAAGACTTATATTTGAACAAAAAATAACCAGACAAAAAAACAAGCAAACAAAAATGCTATTTATATATAATTTGTTTAATATTGTTGAGAATTTGTATGGGCCTCCATGAAATATAGAGGAAAAATATGGGCAGATCAAAGCATGGTCTGATATACGGCTCTGACAGTAAACTGTCACTTTGTAGCTATCACTAGCCTTAATCACAGCCAACTATCAACTAGGCTCAGCGGTAATAAAACATTTCTATATAATGCTACATATGACATTGTTTTAAGGAGACTGGATAAACCCCCTTATGTTGATTATATGGGAATACATGTACCCAAAAAACATGACTGATTTGGCAAAGGCAAAGCATGTCAGCGTTTTTTCTCTCCTTCCATCACACGGGCCAACAGCATGCGGCCCGTGTGTTGTTGATCTGGCACAGACGATGACTGAAAATGCATACACCTGCACTGGGTCAAACGTGACTAGGCACAGGCGATCATGTGATGTCAACTGTGGCGGCATCATTGTATCTATAGCTACAGGGGCATTATTATGGATTCTGGGAGTATCACTGTGATGACTGGGGCATCACTGTGACTACAAATGGCATCACTGTGATTAATGGCTACTGCTGGCATCACTATGACTACTGGCTGCTTGTAGCATTATTGTGGCTACAGCGTGCATCACTGTGGTTACTTGGGGCATCACTGTGACCAATGGGGGCAGTCATGACGACTGGCTAATGGGGCATTATTGTTGCTACTGGGGACAGACACTGTGACTAATGGATACCAGGGGCTGCTGGTGTGACGATTGGCTACTGTGGATGGCTGTGAGTATTGTCTACTGCATGAGGGAAATGTGACCATTTGGCTTCAGTGTGGGGGCACTGTGACAGATTAGCTACTGTGGGGGCACTGGTATTATATTGGCTATTGAGTGGGGGCACAGTTACTATATTGGTTACTGTGAGGGAAATTTTACTATATTGGCTATGATGGGGACACGATAGGCGAACAACAGAGTAGCATTATGTTTTTGTGTTAATAAATCTGCAGAGAGGAGTTGTGGCTGGAAGAAGCTCAAATCGTGGCCGGGTAGAAGAAGAAGATGAAAGAGTCTCCTCTGATCAGACGTCATTTGATTTACAGCAAGTGCTGGCACTACACATGATATCACAATTCTACACTCAATACTCAATTTGTACAATTTTGGTTCCATTTTTTGCACTTAGCTGGGTTCTGCCAGAGCTGGTTTCTGAAGATGCATTTACTGAAAAAGGTTTTGGTGCTGTAAATATGTAAAAACTTGGTTTTAGTGCTGTATTTACTGTAAGTATTGAGCTTGGTTCTGGTGCTATATTTGTATAGAACTTATAGTGATGTATTTCTGGTTTGATCTTGACTCTGGTGCTGTAATTAACATGGTTCTGCTGTTGTATTTGTTCTGTCTTCGGGATCTATGAAGTTAACACAACATTTTTGTATTTATTTGTTGGTAAATCATTTTAGATACAAAAATGTTGATTTAAGCAGTATATTAATATGAAGTGCATTTTAAATATTGAGATAGTTAATTTGACTAGGTGGCATTTTTTCCAGCACTGCACATTGGGACAGACTTCTCGCTCCCCAGCCTTTTGCCTAAATTCCACCCCTGCATTTATCACATTGTACATGAGATTTGTGGAGATTAAATCCTTAAATTCAACACGTGGGATCTCTGGTATTTGGGAGATGATAGATGCATCTAGGCCTGCCGCTCTTGGACCATCCTGTGCATAAATGTCTTCATTCATAAAACTATTTTAAACTGTGCATGATATGAATGTAGTTCTTGGTTCTTCATCCTCTGTCATTGAGTCACATCCTCTACCTTTGGTTCCTTTCCTCATAGCTATCTTCCTCTCTCTTCTCTCTTCCTCTTGTAACTTCCATCCATCTTCTCCTCTTCTTCTCACCTTCTACTTGTCGGTTGAATTTTGCTCTCCAAAAAAAAAACATTTGCAGCACAGTCCACAATTGACAAGTGAACAGCAGTTGATCATTTATAAAGGAATTATTTCAAAACTAAATTGTTTCTGTTAGTATATACTAGTAGAACTGCTTAAAATATATTCATTACAACTGCTGGATAGAAAGCTAAATTCACATTTAATTGGAGGCCTGCAATGTAACAATACTTACAAATCCTAATAACCACGCATTAGGGTGTATCTCACTGTATGAGAATCATTAACTTAATTGTCCTTAAATGTACAGTCACATCACTTTATGATCCAGTGGAGACCAGGGATGGATGGCATCCATCCCCCATTGGCTATTGTGGTCTTTGCTGAAGGCCACATCACTCAGTAGGAGGAAACAGGAAGGGACTTAGACTTGTCAGAAGCTTTCACAATCAGGTTCCTCCTTCCACTTGTTTCAGGTCTCTGTAGTTTTTGTATTTTGTAATTGCTTTTGTTCTTGTCTAAATGTAATGTGAATCCCTTACAGAATGTACAGCTACATGGAATTAATAGTTATCTATGAATAAATAATAATAATTGTATAACCCCTTACTCGATATGGAGAGAATTGTTATACTATGGAAAGCATTTACAATAATCAACATTTTTTTTCTGCAACTGGAAATTGATCACTAAACCCTAATGTACTGAAGTCTACTACATTGAGATTTCCCTTTCCACGATTCGTTTCACAACATTTATACCTCACAAGTAGCAAAATTCTCCACCACACATTTTTCAAACCATAACAGTAAATCAAGCAAACATATAAACTTTACTGATTTGTTCTTTGAAAACATAAAGAATTCTCTAAAATTTTTAAATCCAACATTTTCCAAATTGTCAAGGAAATTTCAAAATCAATTATTTTAGGGGAAAATCCTTTTAGTAGAAATCACCACATTACCCAATTTTGAAAACTGCACCCTTCAAACTATTCAAAACAGTTTTTTTTAACCCCTTTTGTCAATAACACATTAAATTAGCTGCAAACATTTACACCGGATAAAATAAGTAAAATGTTTTTTTGATGAAAAATTTCTGCATAGTATACAAATATGGCAGGGCACAGAGGGGAATGAGGGCCGTTGTGCTCTTTATGTGCATATTTTGATAGAATCAAAATATTTTGATAGAAACCCCTAACAATTGACCCCAATTGAAACCACAGCAGACACATTTTATGTTTCTAATTGAATGTTAAGACCTTGCTTTAAAGCGAAAATTTGAATTTTCACAAGAGATCTGACAATTTATTATGACATTTATCCTTTATTCTATAGTTTAACAGTGTAGACAATACATAGCTAAAATTGTTGACACATTTAGGACGAGCAATGTCCATTGTAACATAATTGCAATGATGAAAACAAACACATCTAAAAGAAGTGAACCTGTGAGAATACGACTCTTTGGGTACAACAAACAGAACATATATAGCAAAGAGCAAAAATGAATAAATAACCAAGCCCTTACCCAAAAACAAATAGCCAGGTCGTGTGCATCTCACCACCTCACTATTTGTCTTTGGGTATGGGTTTGGTTATTTACTTATTTTTCCAGTTGAGTTGTCAATTTTTATACAAATGCATGCAGAATTGTGTGAAATAGAGTATACAAAAAATGTACTCTTTGAATATACTTGAGTGGAAATTCTATTTTTTCCAATTGGGGTAGATTATTGCAGGGAGTATAGTCGTTCAGCTTTACCTTTTACCAGCAGTGGTGTTTTTTTAATAGTTTTTTTGACCAAAAAAAAGATCTTTTGTATTCTTATTAATACTGTATATCATTTGCTCCTGGCAGCATTTATCATTAATGTCTATATGTTCTGTTTGTTGTACCCAAGGAGCGTGTTATCACGAGTTCACTTCCGCTATATAAGTGTTTGGTTTATCATTGTAATAATGTTATGACTAATGCGTGGCAACTATTTTCACCAAGTATTGTCTTCTATGCTTTTAAACTCAAAAATAATGCATTTTGTTGTTAGCCAGTTCCA
The DNA here is from genome assembly GCA_019512145.1 of Engystomops pustulosus. NCBI lineage: Eukaryota > Metazoa > Chordata > Amphibia > Anura > Leptodactylidae > Engystomops > Engystomops pustulosus. Next base: position 82,906,606 of record CM033647.1, on the reverse strand, counting down.
ACTGGCAAACGTCATTTTCTTGAAACATCATACCTTGAACGGCTCAGAACATTTACCTGGCACAAATCTGACCCAATACATCTCTTAATCAGTCCCACAATCTCAATAAGTTTTTTCTTTTTTTCTATTTCATAGAGTACTTCTAGGCTTTTGAAGGGGAATTTTGCTGAAACTTTTTAATTTTCATGTGTTATATCAAATTTGCAAAGATCCCGTGATACCAGCACAATGAAATCCCCTGAGTGAAACATTGCACTCCTCAATTCTACCAAGGGATGTAGTGAGCACTTTGACTTCACAGGTGCTTTTTTTAAAAAAAAAATACAGTACATCATTTCAGTGCCTGGTCCTTGCCAGTATCAAAAGTCAACTTTCTGGTTGTGCTTTCAAATTCTTGATGCTATTCTTTTTCTCTACAAAGGGCACATTGGGCACATGAAGCCTATTTTGGTAATTTATACTTTATTGAGGAGCAGTTACAAAACAGAAGATAAACCTTAGAGGTATGAATACATTTTAGAAACTATATCCTTCAAGGAATTTTTCCAGGGGTATAGTGATCAGCAGTGCTATCCAGATTTAATATGCAGCAGATTGTACAAAGACACAATTGTTAATTTAGTTGTGCCAATATGTTGTGCCCAGATTGTGTCAATAAAGACATAAACTCCAAAAACTGTACATGGGTTTTCTCGATAAACATTTTGCATTGTGCATCTCTGTTGACACAAGCTGGGTATAACATATTGACTATATTCACTTTTCATTGTTCAAATATATGACATTAAGTTCTAGGTTATCCAAGGTACAACACTGTCACATAAGCAGGAAGCAAAATGATATTAGTGCTATTTGGCTTTAAGATCCCATATTTCAGCATTTTTGGCAGCTATGTCACTTTTATGGGAGCTCTTCCATGCTGTTTAAGTGGAATTGCTGGGAAGTGACTGTATTTTATAAGGGTACAGAAATAGAAAGAGAAGGGAGACAGGAGTGCATAAGGAATAAACAAAGCATTTAACCAAATATACATGAACAAAAAAAATGTAGTCCGGTGGAGACGAGCGTGGGAATATGAGGGAAGAAGGTTATTGCAGAGGAGAAGGGAGCAGAGCCCCTGAAGAGTCAAATGAAGGAAAAATCCACTTAAGAATGTATCTAGACCAAGGAGGCCCAAAAGACATAACTGGAAAGTAACACAAGGTTGTCAGGAATACAGGATGTTTTTGTAGATACCAGTGTGCTCTGCAATTGTCTGAAGAACTTCATTAGGCTGATATAGTTATATATTGATTATACAGCGATACTCGGAAAGACCAGAAAAGAATATTAGCATTTTATCTATCTTCCAGCAAGATCTTGAAGGTCTTGTATAGTTCTCAGTGAAAAGCAAGATTGTAAAAGAGGTTCTGTCAGTGAATAGTGTGTACTTATACATCTATCATAAAGGTGCTGCTGTGAGTAAAATGCATGCCCTAATAACAAGATGGGTGGTGTCAGTGAATAGTGTGCAGTAATACCAAGATATCAGAGAATAGTGTTCAGCAATACCTAAATCATAAAGGTGCTGCTGTCAGTGAAAAGTGTAATGTAATATCTAGATTGTAAAAGTGTACACTAATATGAATATTGTAAAGGCGCTCACTAAAGTCAGTGAATCTGTACACTAATACCTTGATCATAAAGGCACTGCTGTCAGTGAATAACATGCAGTAATAGCAAGAATGAAAAGGTGCTCTTGTCAGTGATACCTAGATTTTAACGACACCGCTGTCAGTGAACAGCTTGCAGTAATACTTAGATCATGAAGGTTTTTCAGTCAGTAAAAATTGTGCACTAATACCAATATTGTAAAGGTGCTCCTGTTTGTGAATAGCATGCACTAAAACCAAAATTGTAAAGGTGTTCCTATATGTGAATAGCATGCACTAATATCTAGCTTGTAAAGGGGCTGCTGTCAGTGAATAGGGTGTACTAATGTCTAGATCATAAAGGTGATCCTGTTAGTGAATAGTGTACAGTAATAGCTAGATGATGAGGTCCTAAATCCAACGTGGGTGGAAAGTAATGATACTGTGGATGAATTGGTGATGGTCAAGAAGTCTCAGGTAGCTGGCAGAACAAACGTAAGGGGGACAAAGTGCAGTGATCACCCTGTAGCCATGCCATGCCTGCTACTGCCCATGCTTATGAGCTGCAATGGCTAAGACACCAAAGCTACCACCACTACCACCACAAGCCGTACCACCATCACTTTAACCATGCCTGTCCATACCATCCGTTCAGCTATCCATCCTCCAAATAATGGAAAGCAAAAGTCTGACCCATCACATGCACCAGTTATGGTCCTGAATAGGAGTATTTCAAAATTTCTGGCCTTTGAAAGGCTCCCATTCCAGAGGGTGATGAGATCTGATGGTGGCAGCTGTCTCACAGTATAAAGTTTCCAGCCGTCACTACTTTTCCAGTCAGGAAGTCCCTGTTCCGCACCAACTGATTGTGGACAAAATCAGATGTGCACTGCACAATGCTATTAGTCTCAAGGTGCACCTTGACCAACTGAAATGTGGACCAGTAAGCAAGGGCATGGGATGTCACATCTCCTTAATTGCCAACTGGGTTAATGTAGAGGTAATTAGTCCTCAAACAGGAGGCACTCTGGCTCACATTTTGCTCCCACCTAGGATTGCCTGACATCACTGGCTGCTTCCAGTTGCCGCCTCCTTCTACTCCACTTCCTCCTCTTTTGCTTCTTCATCCAGTCAGCACAGCACTCCTCACCTCCATCTTTAGTCAAGCCATGAGGAAACGGTAGCAGCCTTTGCAAAAACTCATCAGTCTGATTGCTGTGGATTGAAATCCAGGAGCAAACAAATAAGTGGTTTCTG
>CM033647.1:82846486-82903538 GCA_019512145.1 Engystomops pustulosus | reverse complement strand
CCGCACCAACTGATTGTGGACAAAATCAGATGTGCACTGCACAATGCTATTAGTCTCAAGGTGCACCTTGACCAACTGAAATGTGGACCAGTAAGCAAGGGCATGGGATGTCACATCTCCTTAATTGCCAACTGGGTTAATGTAGAGGTAATTAGTCCTCAAACAGGAGGCACTCTGGCTCACATTTTGCTCCCACCTAGGATTGCCTGACATCACTGGCTGCTTCCAGTTGCCGCCTCCTTCTACTCCACTTCCTCCCCTTTTGCTTCTTCATCCAGTCAGCACAGCACTCCTCACCTCCACCTTTAGGCAAGCTATGAGGAAACGGTAGCAGCCTTTGCAAAAACTCATCAGTCTGATTGCTGTGGATTGAAATCCAGGAGCAAACAAATAAGTGGTTTCTGTCACTGAACCTCATGGCCTCCATGGTTGTGTGCAAAAACGGTCAGAACCTTGTAGCAGCTTAAGGTCAGGTTGACGCACGTCCCATGTATTGTGGATGTACTGAACTTAGTGGTGCAGAGCTCTCTCAGTGGAAAACACATTGTGGAAACATTGTGGAGACATTGACCTGATGAAGCACCCGCAGTATGGGTGCGAAAAATGTTGTCTTAAATTTGCCCTTCTCAATTAAAGGATATTGATTTTGATGACCATCTGAGTGATTCTGCGCCTTTATGAACGTCTTCTTTTGCATGGGTCTATCATGGACACCATCATCCTATGAAACACCCCCTGTTTTGACTTGGTGGTGCAAAGGTTCCTGGCCAACTATAAAGACCTGCCGGACTGCTGCTTAAAGTGTGTGCCATGTTTTCAGATTTTAAGTATTCATAACCTGCTGCTGCTTGCCTATCTGCACTGCAGAGAATCTTTGACCTGCCCACCCAAGCCTCATACGTGATATATAAACTAGGTGGAATTCCACTTTACAAATGCTGGAAAGGGTGTATTAGCAGCAAATAATTGTTCAATTCCATTTAGAGAACACCCAAGTTAAAGTTGTGACCAGCAACACTTCACCACCACCACCAACTGAGGACATTATGAGAGACATTTGTTTAGAGCTGCACTGCTTCCAATATGCCACTTATATGTTCAGAGTCAATGACTCCATCATCACCTCTACCATCCCCTTATTTTGCAGGTTTCTTCTGGCCATGAGGATGTAATGGTGGTAGACAAGGATGAAGAGGACGACAGGTGTCAGGCCAGTCCACACAAGGCTCACAGGGTGGGTTCCTGGACCAGTGGCCTGCTACTGCACTGTCATTTTTTGAGCAGGAGGATGAGGAGTTGTTTGACACCCAGAGTAGCTTACGGGCATCACTAGAGCATGGTCGGGGAGATGCAGAGGAGGAGGAGACACATCCAAAAGGACAGATTATCCTTTCTTCAATGCAGCCTGGCCCACATGAGCCACTATATGCTTCAGTGCCTAAACAATGAAACCAGAGTTGTCTGTATACTCAACATTGCCGAATACTGGGTACCCACCCTGCTGTTCCCAATCTAAGGGAGAGGGGCGAGGTGAGTCATCTTCAGAAAATGAACAAGAAAATAAAGTTTTAGGGAATCATTTATCTTTGAATTTTCTTCTTTTTTTCTTTTAACTTTGCAACTTTTTTGGGCACATTTGAGATATTTGCGCCTAAATTTGGGACTCGCAAAACTAGCCGAGCAAGAATTTTTCTTAAATTTTTTTAAAATCCACATGTGAACGTATGAAAAAGTCGCAATATTGGTGCAAAACGAGGTTAAAAAGTCGCAAACAAACTCCAGTCCTGACCATGTTTAGGAAAAACTTTAGAAGAAAATGAAGAAGAGTTTGAGACTTTTGTGCGACTTTTTCATCCTCCTTTTGAATAAAAAGTTGTAAAAATCCTATAGGCACAGCAGCCTGATATATCAACCTCTAAGATAAATCAAACGAGTCCAAAAGACACGTGCGCCAGCGTATGATAGCCCCACCGCTGCAAATTCCGCCTCTTCATGCATCGGGCTGCCAGTTGCGCAGCGATAAAAAAAAACGCAACCGGCGACTTTTCACGTTTGAAAAGTCGCCGTCAGCAGCGAGTGCGCAGGCGCGGGGACAGTAACGCCCCGCGCCGGCCCACTCCCGTCCGGCCGCGCCCCCCGCTCGGCCGGTTTTTCCTGAATTGGCCCGGGTTTTTGCAGCACATGATCGGATTGTGAAACTTATGGCCATGACTGTACAAACTGGCCTGGGTTTAGTAAATAAAAATATATCATCAGTATCTTTTTAGTACATACTGTATACATGAAGAGGAGGCCAGACTGAAAATAGTCACAGTGGCAGGAAGGCCAGCTACTATTTATATACCTTTAGCAGTTTAAATGTAGCCATTCAATTATACCTTAGAGATATTACATGTAATTTTTGAAAGTGGATCATTTCTAGATGGCCTTTAGTCACCACAATATTACTTGCCTGAACTACATCGTGGACTGCAATTACAACCACCTACTATTAATATAAACACCATAAAATACACATTTACAGTTCTTGTTATCCCATTGTCAATTCACTGCTAGACAAACAAAATCCTAATCAGCTTTATGACATATTTTCACAAGTGCAGCTAGTGACAGGTAACCAAAGAGCCCTATTAACTGACACCCTTATTTTAGCTAAAAAAATCTTTCCCTAACATCCTCATATATCAACTTATATTACCTGGCATCCAAGGAGGCATACCCTGGTCTTCATTTTAGGACAGAGGCAGGCAGGAGGAATCTACCATCAGATCTTCTTTTGATAGTAGATTCCTAATGGTAGGTTTCCTTTAAAGGAAATCTACCATTTGTTTTTATGCATTGTGAACCAAACATACCTTGAGAGTGCTGTAGCAACAGTTATACAGAAACATATCTTGTTTAATCCCTGAACTGAGTGGTTTTGCTCAAAAAACTATTCTAAAATTAAAAGCTGGGTGCCCTGGCTGTTGTACATAAACACATTATTTCAACATACGTAGGAGCTGCCTGAACTATCCGGACAGGACTAATCATCCTTAGCTGGATGACTCAAACACAGCAGCTGGGGGATGGTGCATAGATTGATTGCTTCTGGCTGTCAGGGACAACACAGTGATGACATATTCTCAGCTTATGCTGTGCAGGATAATGCAGGAGCAGTGCATAATTAGGGCGAGGAGAGAGCCGGGGCAGCCACAGGAGTGACGAAGCCTCATCATTTTAAATTTTTTTTTTCAGCAAAATCACACAGTTTATAGATTAAACAAGATATGATTCTGCATCAGTGTAGCTACAGCATTCTTAAGGTATATTTGCTTCATAATGCATGAAAGCAAATGGTAGATTTCCTTTAAGTCTCTCTATTTGGATGGCTCTCAAGTTTTGAATACAATAGGCCAGTGATGGCGAACCTTTTGGAGACAGAGTGCCCAAGCTACAACCAAAATCTACTTGTATGTGCCAACATGACAATTTAAGCAGTAACTTACTGATCCCTGCTGTATCACAGGTTTTAATCGTATTGGCATACTGAGTTCACCAATAAAATAGAAAGATGATGGAGAAATTTGGATTTTAGCTTCCTTCCAAGGTCCCCTGAAGAGGAAGAATCAGGGGACCCAGAGCAGGAGCTCCAATTGCAATCCATCTCTATCCAACCCTTCCTGCGCCTCCTGTATTCCTGGCAGTCAAGGATGTTGCTTTAAAATAGTGCTGAGCATGTTGCGTCCTGGGCTGTATTGGATGACACGAGAAAGCCTTGAGTCCTAGCTGGCAAACTCTGTTGGGGTGAAGGCCTGGATGCCCACAGAAAGGGCTCAGAGTGCCACCTCTGGCACCCGTGCCATAGGTTCGCCACCACTGCAATAGGATGTGTCACAAAGCCCTGTTCCAGCATTCCTACATAATTCTGTTGCCTGCAAGCAATTGACTTTTGAAAGCTTCTTACAAATAAAATTTGGTAATTCAAAATAATTGAATAATTCTTTTTCTTTTCATATGTAGAGATTTGTGATCCAATCTTTAGTTATAAATAAGTATGTACAAATTTTGCCTCCCTGAATAAAGAAACTCTGACCTTTTGCTCATGAACACTGTAAATCATGAAGAATGAGTCTATTAACAACACTGTGAGGCAAATATATTCCATTGAAGGGTTTCTAAAAGCCTGCCTTGAAAACACAATGCTCTATGTATTGCTATTCACGTCTATTTAATTATGATTTATGATACATGACAGCTGTCAGGATTTTAGTGTTTGAGGAAGCATAGAATCTTTTCACAAATGCTGAATTTCATCTTTCATAAGACATGAGTGAAGAAAAGTGACACTACAGTGAAGTGCTCTTGGAATCTAAATGTGCAAACTACAGACTACCGGGCATAGGCCTTATCCATCCTTTTTTGTATTGCGAAAAATTTTAAACATCACCATTACAATTCACACTGCTTGGCTGTGACAATTGTATCTTGTGTTAGTTTCAATTGGTGTTACCCCACTTCCAACAAATAATTGATATAGTTTGTGTAAAGAAAAGTTATACAATTTTCCAATATACTTTCTATATCAATTCCTCTTGGTTTTATAGATCTCTGCTTTCTGTCCTGCTATAGAAAGCTTCTATGTTTACTTCCAGTGGATAGAAATCTGTCCATGGTCATGTGATGGCACACAGGTACATGAACCATTAGTATCATACAACTCTGATTACTGTTTGTGATAATAACGGCTCGGCACCTTTGTGTCCGTCACAAGACCATGGACAGATCTCTATCCACTGGAAGTAAACATAGAAGCTAGTTACAGACAGACCTCTGTGACGTCTGGTGAAGCTCTCCTGATGCTTTACTGTCATCCCAGGCTGCAATGATCAGCTGTAAGGTCTCTGCTTTGAAGTTGCATTGATAATCCTTGCTCCCATGACAGCAAAAATTTTGAAAATTCAATTGTCACAGGGACATAAAAAAATGTGTCTGGAGCTACAACTTACATACAAAATCAACTGGACTACCTGTAATGGGATGAGGGGTTTAAAAATATGAGACAACTGAACATTTAAATGTAAGTGTAAAATGGATTCTGTGAAAATCCAAAAGTAAGGCTGTAAGATTTTTTGATTCAGGACCCAACACTCCCCTACATCGCTCTTTTGGAGCGCTGACTAAGCACTTGTATAACCATACAATCATATAACCATAGGGGATTTCAAAAACATTTGTGGTCTCTCACATTTTAAAGAGGTTGTCAAGGAATCCTTGGTTCGCTCGGATCAGTAATCTGAAAAAATAAGCTCTGCTCCGGTTTGCACAGCAGTCTCCCAGTAAAATATTCATCATGTGAAAAGCAATCAGACTCTACAACTGACACAGCATTCTATGTGTGGACAGGAAATCAATTGCAGTCATATGAAGGCCTTGATTTGAGTGTTACAAGGATGAATGGAGAAGCTGACCAGCGGTCTACATATACTGTGAGACCATGTGTCAATTGGAGGATCTGTCTTTTTATTTTTTTAATCAGAAAAACAAAGTACCCTGCTAGGAGTGTTTCTTTAACCCCTTGCTGCCAAAGTCAGCTTTCTGCATTCTGCTGAACCTCTTTTTTTAGGGTGTTTTTTTCACATCAGTGATTTTTCACTAAACCCATTTTGGTTTAAGGACACATACAGATTGGTTTTCTCTTCCTGGTGTTAGACATTTTTATCATGGCTCCAACAACCCATCTGCAATTGTAGGGTGATTGCCAAATCACACTTTAGACCAACCGGGCAGTCGCATATATAGAAAGCAGAAAATGCTTTGCAGGGGGCGTGAAAAGGTGATAAAATGCTAAAATGCTATAGGTTAGCTTGAATATACCAGAACGTCCCCTTTAAGTTATTTTTCCAAATCAACTTTGTGCACGTTCCTTGTGGAAAAATACTAGACTTGTGTGAAACAGGGTCTTATCACTAAATGTACTTGTGAAGGCTCTCAATTCGTCAAAACATGACCTTCAAGCAGAGGAGCTGCAGAAAAAGAATAGGAGAACATCAGCAAGGACCAAGTATTTCTAAACAATTTGCACAAAATGGTGTCTGAATCATGAGATGTCTGACCGTGAACAATATGGCATCTGGCTAAACAAGATGGCATCTGAGTGAACAGGATTTTTTGACTGATACCTTACTGACCCAGTTTTGACATTGTTTTGCATTTAATTATGAATAAAAATAAAAGATTTTTTTCTTTTGGAAGGATTTCTTTAACCTGTTGCCGGACTGCATCTCATATATCGGATGCTGAGCACTGTAACTTAGCGCTCAGCGCCTGATATATATATTGGACACAGGCGCTTGTTGCATTTCTGATGCTGGAGGTCCCAGGATCGTCTTGGGACAACCCCCCCTCCAACGATGACATCACAGGACCAATTTGATTTTCGATCGCGACAACCCCGTAATGGAAAATAGCGCCAGAAGTTGAAAATGGCACTTTTTTGCCATTTTGAAAAATATTAAAGATTATGAAAAAGTATGAAAATTACCAAAGTATGAAAAAGTTATTAGCGCCACAAAATGGCAAAATCAAAAAAATATTTTAAATTTTTGTAAATGTATGAAAACATTATAAAACCTATACAAATGTATTATCCGCATGATCACACCGACCCAAAGAATAAAGTAGACATGGCATCTGGTTATGTATACAGTGTACATGATTTTATTTTTTTCAGTTTTCAAAAGTAAACATGTCAAGTACAGTTTGTTTGCATGATTGCCTTGTTATACAAAGTCACTGTAAGCGATACAAACAATTATCATTTATAAAAGTAGACAGGTTTAGAGGGAAGGGAAATGTTGTCCTTTCTCTGCTTTATGGCACCGGACTTAAGCAATCTGATCAAATTGTAAGACGGTAGGCAAGAAGCAGATGTCAGATGAGGGGAATAATAGGAGAGATGGGGTGAGGGATATCTACTAACTGAATTTATTAGAATAAAACAACTATCAGTAACTACACAGGTAACCACTTATGAACCAGAATATATCTCGGGATAAAGCAAAGTAAATCAGGATGATCCACGTCTCTGTCTTGGTATGTATACAATTTATTCATGCTGAGTCTTCCTCTACTTTGGCTATGTTATGTAATGCCAATCTTGTCAGGGGTCAAGTTGGAGGTTGTAGGGACTTTTCCCCCATGTTTGTGGGAAGTTTGCATGACTTTGTATTCTTTGTTGGGTGGTTTAAGTCAGGCTGAATTGAATAACACCACAGAAGGGGTCTTGGTCAGCTCTTGTGCTTGATCCAGTTTTCCCAGATCTTTAAGAAGGACTCATTTGTCCTGTCTATCCAGCTGGCGATTTCTTCTAGCCTGAAAATTTGATTCATTTTGTCTCACCATTCCTTCATTGTTGGAGGGGAGTTGCTCAACCAGTGTAATGGGATCAGTGACTTAGCTGCTTGTACCATTAATGTAGGGAGGTGGTTTTTCCTAGGATGCCAAGTTTTGTTCGTAAGCCATAATAGGACTGATTCTGGTGTTAATTTTATGTTTAAGTTAGTTATTTTATTTATGGCACGTGTGATCTTCTCCCAAAATGGTTTTATTTGGGGGCATGTCCAAAATATGTGGAGATGAGAGGCTCCACTTAGATTGCATCTCCAACATTTACTATGTGGAATTAATCCCATTCGCTGAAGGGTTGCCGGGGTCCTGTGCCATCTTGTTAGTATTTTATAGGGGTTTTCCTGAAATTTCATGCACCTTGAGAAACCATGAGAGTTACTCATAATTTTTCGAACCTCTCCTTCAGAGAATTCCATCTCCATGTCTTTTCCCCAAGCTAAAATATGTGCTGGCTTAGGGCCATGGTGGTCAAGGATCACCAGTTTGTAGTAAAATTTAGATAATAAATTTCGAATGGACCGGGTAAGTAAATCTGCCCTATAGTTTTTAGCGGCCTTCAAATTTAGGCAGTCTTTGAGGTTATTTCTGAGGGAAATTAGCTCCTCCAGAACAGAGATTACCTGGCTTTTTTATGCATTAGTTCTAAGTGGTAAATTTTTTGTAACAGATCATGTATTTTTTTTTTCAGTTTTTTCACCGCTGCTCCAAGGGCCATGAGTTCACATCTAATAAATATTTTATGTGCATCCCAAGTCACTGGGATCGAGGTGTCAGTCGGTGAGTTACGAGCGAAGAAAGATGACAAGTTCTCTCTCATTTCCTTCATGTGTGCATCTGAGTCCAGGAGGGTCTCATTTAATCTCCATAGCCCTTGGGGCCACGGTAGGGTGTCTATTATTATTTGAGTTGTTACAGGTGCATGGTCAGATACTGTCCTTACTCCTATTGATACTGATTGGACTGCTGAGAGCAAAGAGCTAGGCAGGAATATGTAGTCTAGCCTTTGGAAGGAGTCATGGTGCGTGGAATAGAAAGTGAAGTCTTTGGTGGTAGGATGCGTTAGGCACCAAGGGGGATATTTATCATACACTGGCACTCGTGCGCCAGCGTATGATCGCCCTGCCGCTGCAAATTCGCAACCCAATACATCAAGAGGCTTCTGCCTCTTGATGTATCGGGCTGCCAGCAGCGCAGCGTTTATCCTACGCCCACTTTCCTACGCCCACTCCCGTCCGGCTGCGCCCCCCGCTCGGCCAGTCGTGCCCCCCTTCACGCCCCTTCAAGCCCCACTGGCGTGAAGGTGGCGGATTGGGGAAAATAATCGCAAAAGCTAGCAATAAGCTAGCATTTGCAATTATTTCAGGGCCTCTGCGCCACTGGCGGTGCGTAGAGGTCCTGATAAATATGCCCCCATATGTCTATGAGATCTAACCTTTGTAGAGTTTTATGCAATTTGGCTAAAGCTTTTTGAGACTGAACCGAGGTTCCTTTGGAGGAATCTAGGGTCGGGTTTAGAGCTAGATTGATATCTCCCCCTGCTATGATTATGGAGTTTATCTAGTGTCCTTAGCAGCCAGTCTATATGACCAGAGTTCGGGGCGTATAAATTGGCCAGTGTGACTTTTGTATTGCCCAAGATGCCTTTTATGAATAGGAACCGTCCCTCACTATCTTGGAAAGAAGTAATATGTTCAAATGGAATGTTTTTCCTTATAGCAATCATCACCCCTCTCGCTGCTTTCTCATAAGTGCAATGAAACCACTGTTGGAACAGGTGTATTGGCAGTTTGGGAATTTTCTCATGTTTGAAATGTGTTTCTTGAAAATAGCAAATATCAGTTTCTGACTTACGTAACAGAGCCAGGACCTGTGACCTCTTCTGTGGTGTGTTTAGACTCTTGACATTAAATGGTGTCATTGTTACTGTCACCATGCTTAAGTATTGTCTTGTTGCATGTACATATATGACTCTTGATAAGCAATGGTTGACAGTGGACCAGTGGACCTGATGTTTGATTGATATTTCCAAAAATTACTTTTGTCTTTAAGATTGTTATGCCATTTAAGAATAATTGAACCTTTCTTTTTTATTGGTCAGCACTGTGCTACATTATTCATTTAAACCTTGATGGACAGTGCAGTGCCTGGAATCCACATCATGGTTCACTGTATGAAATCAAGTTGCTCAAGTTGTTTTTAGAACTTCTCTACAGGTGAATAGAAAGAGGTGCTCAGGTGTCTGTCCCTAATGTTGGATACACCTTGATCACTCATTTATAACAAATTTATGACCTATAACTCTGCAGCCAGTTTTGACATCAGAAATTTATCAAAGAAATTTTTAGAGGATGTGTTATTCTTTCAACTGTGTTAATTTTTATGTCACTCTGGGGTGCCTTTAACTTATTGACTGAGTTTTATTACCTTTTTCTGGGATGAATGCATTTTATAACTTTTCTTAACTTTTTTTTACAGTTAGATCTTTTGAACCTTAATTGAATAAACTGTAGAACCCAGTAGGAATGGGGGACCCTGGGGAATTTAACAGGGACAAGATTGCCTTAGCAATGCATAAGCTCTCCTCATCAGGGCATGGGCACAGGAAGATTCGGAAAGCAACATTTGAAAAAAAAAAACCCTTAGATGCCCTGCTCGCTAGTTATAAACCTGTGATTTAGCTGTAACATGAATTAACTTAACTTAACTTGATTTAAATGGATATTCTGTTCGCTTTGCTTAATTTGATAATGGGTAGCAGGTAAAATGTGCATATAGTGGAAAAGTCTGGCCCTGGTGCTAAGCATGGACTGTGTATTGAAAAAACTAGACTGATATATTAGGAATATTTTTCTTCCTATCTTTTCCTCCATCATCGATAACGATTAACGATAACAGTCTTGTCAACATTTCCTTACTATATGACTTATGTGCTCTAACTGTACCCTTTTTCATCCAATAGTCAATTGAAAATTGTGACACCAATGCATGAAAAGGTCATGTACAGCAGTAACTTGAACACTTTGTTCACCTAGTCCAGCATTAAATAAACCGCTTCTTGAAACTGTGATACACATTTTCCTGTCAACGTTTCATTCCCCTGATGCTTTTTTGCATGAAGAAAGACATTTTCTCATGCCTGGAGAGATCAGCAGCAGTCACAAGGAGACACTGTCAAGAAAATTCCTTACACTAGTCATGCTGAGCCATAGGCAATAAATCAAGGGTACAGGCAAAATACCAAGTAGAAATTGAGTTCTTGAAATCCATGTACTTTATACCACTAAATGATTTGTTCTCTAATTCAAATTACATTCTATGGAATATTTAATGCATAATGCAAGACGTAATAGTTCAGAGCCGCCAAGGATTCTTCAGTTTTACAAGCTACAAACTGTAGGTGGAGGTTGGAAGTTACAAAGTAAATGGTTGAAGTTTAGAAGGACACTGTTACCAGCTTTAGCCCCACAAAAATATCAGTCCCCACAAGTAGGGTATGAAATATGCTTTCTAGAATTCCTTCTTTTATTTTAAATTTCACTTGTTTACCTTTAAAAAAATTCCCCCAAATTCTTATGTAAATTATCTAGAATGCTGAAGACAGTGCTGAAAGACTGGAGGGTAGAGAGTCACTTCAGTTGCCCATATTTTATATTTTATCATTTTTATATAATTTTTAAATAATTAAAATTTTATAATTTTAGGATGTTAGAAGGTTTACAAATTAAATTTAGAAGTCATCAGGAACATTTACACATAAAGTTTCAAAGAGAAATTAAATTATACAAAACAGCTTTTAGGTTGTTTGTCAACCCTTCATGTGTTTTAAAGTAATAAATTGAATGCAGGCAGCAGGAAACAGATGCCAGAAAGGGTTAACTGGAAAACATAAGGTGTTAACAAGTTTGCAGGGAGGTGTGTGTGTTTTCATGAGTTCTTAACAGCTTTTATCTCTGATCTCCTGGCAAGAATGCAGAGATCAGAGCTGCTGAGGCAAGATACTTTCTTTAAAGTTTTTAGCTATGACTGGGCAGTCAGATATGACTGACCAATCACAGCAATCACTGTGCAGGACAGCTGTGAGATGTCTTGGGAGTGATGACCCTGGGGATCAACCATCTGTGAAAGCTTTTACCACTGTTCTATCACCAACTGTCTACAAAGGGTGACACTTTAACTGCAGGACTATATAGATTATCTAAATGCCATAATAGCTGGCTAATCATGACTGGTATTCTTGTCTTCTGTCTTCAACCAGTTAAAGGGAATCCATAACCCTAATTTACCTACCAGAACTAACTACTATATTATGTAGGGCTGTTCTCACACATGCCACCCATATATTTGTTTTATCAGCTTCATCTTCTCTCCCAAACTTTATAAATATGCAAATTAGGTTGAAGTGCTTTGGCAGAGCTCCATGCAGGATTGACATAGCTGTAGAGAGAAGGATTAAAGATGGTGCTGGAAGTATATCAGAAAAAATAAAACTATTATGCCCATTCCACACTTGCGAGTGTGATGCCATGAACTTGCATCACACTCGCAATTGTCTGTATACTCAACATTGCCGAATACTGGGTACCCACCCTGCTGTATCCATAGATAGCGTAGCATCTTTCACTCCAATATAAGAGTGTGTGATTAAAATGAGAGAATACAAGTGCAATTTGGAACAGGCACTACCACTGGCATTGACTATGACTGATATGGTGGACAATTATCTGTCCACATGTCTCTTGCTACTTAAGGATGGGTCCTCTCCATTCAATTTCTGGGTGGGGAAATTGGTCAGGTGGCCACAGCTTGTCCACGTTACAGGTGCTGTCCTGCTCCGCAGCTAGTGTGCTTTCAGAGCATGTGTTCAGCACCACAGAGAGGATCCACCTCACTACAGCCAACGTGGACATCCTCAGGTTTATTAAGATGAGCAAAGCATGGATCACAAATTGCCAAAATAATTTCCACATTCCTGGAGCTTTAACTTGAAATTTTTTAATTCCACATTCCTGAAACTTCAGATTAAACATTTTCATTAAAGCATTCCTGGAATTTCATCCTCAAAAAACTGGGTCTGAACACCCCACACATTTTGTCCCAGATTGGACTCAGGGCTTGACCATCCCATTTGACGTGTGGAATAGTACCTACAAAGTTCAGAGAGAAAGCCTAAGGATGAGGCAATCTTGTGGAAATCATTTCATGGTATAAAGCCTGGAAGAGAGGATACAATTGCAGTTGTGAGAAATCAATGGGTCACCCACACGGGAAGTGACACCACGGCATGGAGAACTCCACGGGATGTCTTCATTTGAATCCTATTTCTGAATAGAGCCTGAGGGAGATTTGGTACTTCGAGGCAAGCCAGCAGCATCCGCATCCCTTGATTGTAGCATTAATGCATAGAGTAGCTATAAACTTAGCATAATTCATAAGCATAAGGTGAGCAGCTCTAATTCATCATTTTTTTTTCGTATTATGAAAGAGGTTGCTAAATGAGAGCTTTTATGTGCTTTCCTTTTTAGTTGACAAGTGAAACATTTATTAAAAAATTTTCGTATCATATAATAAAGGTCAAACATATAAAAGCTGTGCAGAAGTGATAAAAAGTAATGTGAGGGTTTTATAGGCATATTCTAGAGCCTTCAGTACTGCTTCATAATAGAAGGAGTATGTCTGCTAAAGGAATCTGTACCGTCACATTTACAGTCACAAAATTTTGCACAGCCTCTCCCTGTGACTCAGGCAATGTCATAGACTAGGTTTTGAGCCGAAATTTTAACCCCACACTTTCCTCGATACATTTAATAACTGCCATATACAGGAGCCATCCTGTATATGCTGTGGCAGTTTTAAGCTGAGCTGTGTTTGGTTGCTGTTTTTGCGCCTGTTCAGTTCAACCCCTGGCTATGCAAGTGCATACCGACACTTCTAATGTACTGCAATACATGATTATTGCAGTGCAATAGTATGAACTAGTGTTCACATTATACAAACACACACACACATACATACATATATACAAACACACACACACACATACATACATATATACAAACACACACACACATACATATATACAAACACACACACACACATACACACACATACATACATATATACAAACACACACACACATACATACATATATACAAACACACACACACACACACACACACATACATATATACAAACACACACACACACATACATACATATATACAAGGTGCAGGGTCTGGGGGCCGTGGTAAGGTGCCGGCGGCATCGGGGGGTGGGCGCAAGGTGCTGGCAGCGTCGGGGAGCAAGGTGCCGGACGGAGGGCTTCAACGTGGTCCCGTCCGGTGCGGGAGCTCAGTTCAACCCCTGGCTATGCAAGTGCATACCGACACTTCTAATGCACTGCAATACATGATTATTGCAGTGCAATAGTATGAACTAGTGTTCACATGATCACTAGTTCATATAATAGTATTGTAAAAATAAAAAAGGAAAAAAAAACAAAAAAAGGAAAAATAGATAAAAGTTAAAAATAAAATTCATTAAAATGTTTCAAAAGCCCCTAATGTAAAACAATAAATAATAAAAAAAAAAGTGGAAAAAAGTAAAAAAAAAACAACGGGGCACATTTACTAAGGGTCCGAATGGCGCAGTTTCTTAGGGTTTCCTGGCTATTTCCTCGGGGATCGCGACAGGACCGGGTAAGTAAATCTTCCCCAACATATTATGTATCATCACATCACAAAATTCCCAATCTATAATGTCTCAAAAGCCCCTAACACATATAAAACAATAAATAATAAAGAAAGTGGAAAAAAGTAAAAAAAACACAACGGGGTACATTTACTAAGGGTCCGAATGGCGCAGTTTCTTAGGGTTTCCTGACTATTTCCAATTTGCGCCGCATTTAATTGTGGTTTTTGGCATACAGGATTGGCTTTTGGCACAATAGCGCGGACTTGCATGCCACACAAATTGGGGGCGTGGCCGGCGGACAACCCGACTGATTCGGACTAAGTGCAGGATTTACAATACAAATTGTGTCGCAAGACAATGCACTCACACCGGGAAGAAGAAGGTGAACTCCGGAGGACTTCAGCAGGGAAGCGACAGATGCAGGAAAATGGACGGATGATCTGAAGAATCGCACCAGACTTTATCCTCGTCGGAGAACGCACCTCGGGGATCGCGACAGGACTGGGTAAGTAAATTTTCCCCAACATATTATGTATCATCACATCACAAAATTCTTCCCCAACATATTATGTATCATCACATCACAAAATTCCCAATCTATAAAAATATAAATACGGTTATTTACAGCAGTGAACCCCGAAACGGAAAAATGCGCTCAAATGTCCGAATTGCCACTTTTTTGTTGCTTTGCAACACATAAAAAATGTAATAAAAACTGATCTAAAGGTTGCACAGTCCCCAAAATGGTAGCAATGAAAATGTCAGCTTGTCCTAGAAAAAAATTAAACCTTTGCCAACTACATACTCCTAAGTATGACAAAATTATTGGAATCAGAATATGATAAAATTTGTAACTTTTTTGGTACACCTAATAAACACCTAATAAAACCTATATAAATTTTGTTTCCCTATGATGGTACCAAACTAAAGAATATATTAAATTTTATTTCCAATTCCCAGTACATGGCATGGAATATAAAATACTGTCACTAGGAAGTACAATTTGTTACGCAGAAATCAAGCCCTCACACAGCTCTGTATATGGCCCATCAGTTGCAAGGGGTTAATATGCCCCCTATAGCACGTGATAAAAGAGTTAAAAAAAAGGGGTTAATATGCCCCCTATAGCACGTGATAAAAGAGTTAAAAAATTCACAGGGATAAGGGTTTGTGGTGCCTGAGGCCACATTCACATGTTGGTTTGGTTGCATTTTGAAACACGATCAAAAGGCTCCACTAGCAATAACATACTTTGGTAACATTGTGTTTCTAACTAAATGCAAAGTACAGTAAATGCAATCTGTAACATTGTGTTTCTAACTAAATGCAAAGTACAGTAAATGCAATCTAACCTAAGCATTCGATCGCAGGTGGAGCCTTTGGATTGCTTTTTAAAACGCAACCAAAATGTCACATGTGAACGTGGCCCCAGGGGCTCTGCAAACATGTCATTGCAAACTATTCTGAAAAGTATTCTGCTCTACAAAAGCGAAATGGTTCCTTCCCTTCCGCGCTTCCCTAAGCGCCAAGACAACAGGGCACATCTACATCTGGGGTGTCCTCTTACTCGGAAGAAACTGCACAATATATTCCTAAATGCATTTTCTACTTATATTCAGTTAATGTGGGTAAATTTAGGGTTAAATGAACACATTAATGATAAATATTAGTGAATTCCAAATAAAACCTTCATTTTGTTTGAAGCTCTGTAAAATACATAAAGGGTTAACAAGCTCCCTACCTGCTGTTTTGAATAGTTTGAGGGGGGAAGTTAATAGAAGAACACAGACCACCAGTATACTAGGTTTTGAATCCCTCTGCCCATCAGTGTTGGAGGGGCTATGTCAGAGAGTAAATGAAATATGGGTTCAAGCCGTTTAATTTGTGCATTGCCCACCAAGTTTTCCATGTTGATAGGTATAGGACAATGGTGGCGAACCTATGGCACAGGTGCCAGAGGTGGCACTCTGAGTCCTTTCTGTGGGCACTCAGGCCTTCGACCTGAGGACAGAGTTCACCAAACAGGACCAAATCCACTGAATCTTCCTGCAGTCCCAGGCAACTTAGATTCTGCTCTCAGCGCTATTTTAAAGTGACACTTCATTGGCTGTTTGGAACTCTGGCACCTTTGCCATAGGTTCCCACCATTGTCCTATACAACATGGAAAACTTGGGTGCAACATGCGAAATGGTGGGCAATGCACAAATTAAACGGCTGAACCCATATTTCATTTACTCTCTGACATAGCCCCTCCAACACTGGATGGGCAGAGGGATTCAAACTAGTATACCACTGTGGTCTGGTGTTCTTCTTTAACTTCCGCCCCTCAAATTCAAACCACAGTTAGGGAGCTTGTTACCCTGTTAAGTATTTTTACAGAGCTTCAAACAAATGAAGTTTGATTTGGAATTCACTAATAATCTATCATAATCATGTTCATTTCACCCTAAACACTTACCCACACTACTCAACTGAATATAAGTAGAAATGCCATCTAGGAATTATTGTGCATTCTTCCGAGTACAAGGAACCCGCAGATCGTAGATCTAACCTGTTTTCTTGGCGCTTAGGGAAGCGCGAAAGTGAAGGAACCATTTTTCGCTTTTGTAAGAGCATAAATCCTTTTCAGAAGCGTTTTTGCAATGAACCTGTTGCAGACAAAAAACAGCCCCTCGGGCGTTTTAAAAAAGCAATCCAAAGTCCTCCACCCTGCGTCTGTTGCTTAGGTAAGATGCCATTTTACTGGTTAACTTTTGGCATTTATTCAGAGGTGGCACTCTGAGTCCTTTCTGTGGGCACTCAGGCCTTCGACCTGAGGACAGAGTTCACCAAACAGGACCAAATCCACTGAATCTTCCTGCAGTCCCAGGCAACTTAGATTCTGCTCTCAGCGCTATTTTAAAGTGACACTTCATTGGCTGTTTGGAACTGCCGGAAAAGGGAGAAGTGCATTATCATTGTAGGTCATCCTGCTGGACTCCACATTCTTACTGTAGAGAGAGACCCTGCAAAGAAGCTAAATGATAGTATGAATTTGCCCTCCTTCTTTCAACTGTATTGGTGGCCTCAGGGGGACGATACGATTGAAAGATGTTGAAGAACAGGTAGCAATAAGTTACTGCTTCAAATGCAATGTCGGCACTTCACGGTAAAAATAAATGGATTTTGGTTATAGTTTTGGCACTCTGTCTCTAAAAGGTTCGCCATCACTGGTATAGGAGGTTAGAGCACATCTCGCTTGAGTGTTGGTCATTAGGGAGATGGAATAGTGTAGACAAGCAGGTAGTGGGGAAAAATGATTGTTCAACTAGGTAGTTAGTAAACCATGAGGCTCACTGTAACCATTTCAAAATTGACGTTTCACTTTTTCTTTCTGCCGTTCACCATGTAGCCTAAGTCATATTTAACCTTTATTCTTTAGACCAGCAGGATCCGACATAATTTATTTAGTTTTGGTGTAACAAATATACAGAATAAAATGTAATTGTTTTTGCTCAGTTACCTCCTAAGAGGTCAATATTTTCATTTTTCGACGTTGGAGCTTGTTAGGGGCTTCTTTAATTTGCAACAAGTCATACTTTTCTTTGTCCAACATAAAACATCGCACCAGCTCTCCACTTAAAATATTGTCAGTAAAGGCTCACAATTCCTCTTGGCATAACGTGTACATTGAAAAAAAGATCTACACCTTTCATCCTATATGGCCTTAGTCTGATCTCAACTTAGTCTCTCTAATTATTAAAAAGGAAAAGACGAGACACCCTCCATCCCCTCACTCCCCATGACTTCACAGGGCAGAGTCGCCACATAATTAATACCTCATATTAAAAACATTATTCCATAGGTAAATGACACACAAATTGAAATCTGTTACAAATTTCTCACTTTATTTATTATTTTGCAACAATTCATGTGGAAAACTAATCATATGCTCTGAGTGTATAATTATCCTCTCAATAGTAACAAAGGGGACACCTTCAATAGAATATTGAGGTCCTGCCGTACTTTTAACCCCTTCCCTGCCCTTTTTTGTTTTGTGCGTTTTAGTTTCACTACCCCACCTCAAAAATCGATAACTTTTGTTTATTGTAAGGCATTATTTTTTTGGGTAACAAATTAACACTTCAAACATGGTGGTATTTAATATTAGGCCAGTACTTGGGAGCGGAAAAAAATCCAAAATGCAGGAAATGTGAATGTGAAATCCATGTTCCCCCAAGATATCGTTAATACTTAGTCTTGGGCTGGTACAATTCAGAGGGGATACGCGAGAAAACTGCAATATGCAGCAAAGGACTTACCGGCTATTGGAGAGGGCTCAGTCCCAGGACGCCCTCTCATGCACCCGGCAGGGAAGTAATACTATGCACATGTCGGGTTAAGGAGAGTGTAACTTCTGGACTGTCTAGAAACTAAACACGCAATATGATTGTCTCTGTAGCAATTTCTGTGTACATAGCCCTACCCTAACGGTTGGTGGGATCTTTCTTGATACTTCTTGATACTAACGATGTCCCGATATAAGATAATCTTTCAAACTATAAGGAGAAAGACACTATAAGGAGACAGTCAATATGGCCATAGACAGAGTGAAGGGGTTAACAAGGGAGGAACTGCTACAGGGTAAAGGGAATGAAATGAAAAATAGAATGACACAGATGAGAGTAAGGAGCAAAGATCAGACACTGATAACATTTGTAACAGCAATAAATTCAGGGAAATCAAACATATCATCAGAAAACATTTACCAATTCTAATACAGGACCCTGAACTTGCTAATGCTGTGGGATCAGGCATTAAATTTGTATCGGGCAAAGCTAAGTCCATAGGTTCGCAGATATCCCCTAGTATGTTTTATAGTAGGAAACAGAATCCCACGACGTGGCTAGAATTTAAAGGCAGCCACAAATGTGGGCATACTGTATGCAACGCATGTAAATATGTGCAGTGTGGAAAAACCATCAAATCCTACATTCCAAATAAAGAATATAATGTGAACATGTACATCAATTGTAACACCTGCAATATACTTTACTTGGATGCATGTAGGACAAGACACTCCAACAAACAATCGAGAGATGCACGTCCCAAATCAAGGAGCGAAAACACTATCAATTCTTTACGTGATCGCAGGCGTTTAAAATAAAAAGGCATATGCATTTTGGCACAGGCACACCTTGACACCCCAAGTTCAACAGGGAAAACCTACAGCTCCATCCACCTCTGAGAGTGATACAACAGACTCAGAATATCCGAGTGGGTCCCAATCACCAAGGACCACTGGTGACACTCAGAGAGGAGGCGGTGGGTAGGAAGGCAGACCAGAGGTCGAGGTGCCAACAGTTAGGGGTAATCGGGGAGCTTTTTAATAGCCAACCATCCCCTATCTGGGATATCTATGCGGGGGGGCCGCAAGGCCAAATCCAGCAAAAGGATGAAACTGACAGGGAGATGGACAGTTGCATCATCAACCTTTCTAAACATCAGTATTGATGATGCTGAGTGACTTCGTTCTCATAAAGGCTATCTTTCGTTCCATCGGTACCTGTGACTCTTTAGTTGGGTCAAGGATGTAGCAGTTTGTTCGCCAGCAAAAACTAAAATGGGGAAGTTTTTTAAACATCATGACCGTAAAGATGTGTATAGAGCTGGGGATGTAAGTGTATTTGGAGTTGGGGGGGATGGGTTTTGATACCATGACGAGTTTAATACAAGAAATGAGAGGGAACCAGGGAAGGGTCCGTTTACATCCCTCAAAGAGGAAAATTAGTTCGGCGTAAGATCCGGACAAGTGAAGTTAGAATCCAACATGTTGACTTTCGTCGACCTGGTACGGAGAGCTTAAACTCTGAAGGAGGCCACTCAGCGATCCATTGAATAATACTGAGCCCGAAGAAGAAAGAGCAGCCTAGTTACCTCGAACGGAATGATAATTTGATCATAAAACCCTGGACAAAGGGGGGAAGTAGTCCTCTTGAACGGATGGACATGTGAACATGGTGAAAAGATGTTGTCGAGGATACAGATACTACCATCCCACATCGGTGACGTTTGTTTTGATTTTCTGTGGAATAAATTCTCTAGGGACCTCAAGAAAAATTCTTCGACGGGCCCTTAGGGATCTCACCTGATTAGTGATCAGGAGCATAACTTTTGATCCCAAAAATTTCCACCAGTGGCAAACCTTTTATGCCCTCCCTGAGGTCCCCAAAGGCTTATCCCCCTAAAGGCGTCCACCATGTGTCGGGGTAAAGAATAGCCTTACCCAAAAATATCAGCCTATTACGTGTGACAGATCTGAGACATTTGTCACGAGAGTTGCTTTCAGTATGGTAGAGATCACACGGACGTCCCTTAAGCATCTTGAAAGGAATTGTCCTGGAGGGGAACATGTTATTCGTAGTCTGGATGTGGAGGCGTTCGTCTACTCCTCGATCCCACACTCTAAAGGATGTGATGGCAGTGGAGACCTCCTGGAGTATGAGAGGCATCATTTCTCTAGCCAACAACTTGGGGTGGACCTTCTCAGATTCAACCCATGGAAAAGCATGTATTACTATTTGGGAAACAAACTTTCACACCAGCTGAGGAGGACGCTATGGGGAGCCAGAGGCCCCCCAGCTTTGAGAATCTCTACCTCGGCTGGTGGGAGGGACCGAGAATAGTGCTTTTCAGAGGAATATGCCAGATGCGACTGTACTGCTTCAAGTAGATAATACTGTCGCGATACCCGATAATGGATTGTCCCGTAGTGACGGTGAATTTAAGAGAATATGAGACATAGCTTGACTACGTCAATGCTGCGGATGGCAATTAGACGAGGTACCATGAACGGACCATTACTCATGGGGACGATATCACTCTTAAGTTAGAAGGGCTCTGACTGCAGAAATTGTACCGACGGAGGACTTACCTGACACTTAATAGTACTGAGGTTTGGAAGGTTTCCAGCAAAGAACGTGGAAACTTACTATAGGAAAGAGAATCCATTCTGAGCTTTAATAGTACAGGAATGAAATTGCGGATTTGGCATACTTCAGACGAGAAAGGGGTCCAGAAAACATAGAAACTGGCAACACAGTATTTGCGGGAAGTCGAGGACAGTGTGCAAACCGCCTACCCTTAAAATGGCCATCCGGCCATGTCCTACAGTACTCGGCAGGGGGGAACTGTAGCCTCGGAGACGATTTGCAACGTCAATCTGCGATGATAGCGTTGCACCCCAGCAGGGGTCGCAGACACAAAAGAATGGGCCTGTCAAATGCTGATTCAGCATGTGCCCTAAGTGCTCGGGGAAACTCAAGGAGTGCTGACTGAGAGCCAAACAGGGAGAATGACAACATAGTGCGGATGAGTGGTCAACTGAGGAACAGAAGGTGGGTTCATATATCAAATTCCTGCCAGTGGAATTTGGGCGGATAAGACAACACCGACCAGGAAGCTGACACATAGCCGATACTGGACATAGGGAGGGGATATAAACCTCGACGACCACGATTAGCTAGCACCAATTCTCTGTGTTCGCGCACCAGAGCACTGGCAATCCCGCAAAAAATATGGCTACCTTCAAAGCGATTGCCACGGGTTGGAAAAAGCTAGTATGGCACAATCATTAGACTATCGAACGTAGGAAGGAAGGGCTCGCTAAATTGTCCGAACGACTATGTACAACTAGAAAAAACACGCATATGAAACAGGGATTACAAATGCTGAATACAGTGGAAACCGAACGGGCCATGTACTAGACATGTGTCCTGGATTCCATGCAATCCCAAATTCCCTGCCTACGGTAAGAATCTTTCAGTGATTAGAGATTAATACAGCTGAGCCTCCTGAAAACTGACGACGGCAGGCCCATGGCGATAGACCTAACTAGGCAACAATAGAGACACACCCCTGGAAAGTAACCCCCTGACTGGATACCCAGCCCCCTTGGTTGGTGACCTGCGTAACGGGCTCATGTAGAATTTCCCTGGCAGTCCCATATCTGCGGCCTCTCACTGCCTACCGTAATGATAGCCTCTTTACTCTAGATGCGTGGCACCGTAATGGCTATCAAGGTCTTGTTGGCCTCTCTATATTCTTTTGAGTCACCCCTCGTTTGCAGAGAAATAAACTTACTGCACCATCTTTCTTCTTTCTCAGTACCTACAGCTATTATGCTGAGCCTGTGTATATTCTGCACGAAATCATTCGTGCTGGTATATGACGATATAATCTGGTCGCTTTTTCTGAATTCTGTGTGCAAATATCTGGCAATATATGAATCCTACAGCGGCTGTGATGCGGTGACGGGCAGTCCGATCGGTCCCCAATTATCTGTTTGGTAATCCTGTACCTGTCCCTGTCGTGAAACAGGAGAGGCTTCCCATTATTAGATATTGTCACACCTCGGCAGTCGTCCAATAGCCCTAGGTTGATGCGGAATCTGGGGCGGTCCCCCCGAGGACACGCCATCCGCGTTCAAATGAGGCGGTGGGATCTCGCCCAGGATCGGCTGTTGTCTAGGTGGCCGGAAACTTTCTGACGCTACGTGGGTGAGCCCATGTTGAGGGTCCGTTTGAAAGGCGCTTGGCCATGGCTGTGAGATACCACTGTGAGGTCACAGGTGGGGTGGCGGGGAGTGATCTAGTTAAATACCACAGCGTTCCCCGTGCACGCGTTTGCCGTTGATATTATACGGGGAACGCTGAGTGCGAATGTTGCACCCATCAACAAGCGTTACAATCTGTAATCAATTATGAGCAAAATCTATCTGATCCTGAGAGAGATGTCAGGGGAAACGCGTAGGATCTTAGTCTTTAGGAGGGAGTGCCGCTGAGGAATTAGGGCTTCTTAGTTAGCTCTTATTGGTAGTCACGCTAACCGCATTGATACTGTAGCTCCTTATCCACGACTAATGCCCCTCAATGCATTCAGCACGCTTCCACCATATCTTTCTCCATTCCCGTGGTGCGGGTATACACCCGCTCTGCACTGTGGATGGGAGTGGGAACATTAAATTTTAATTAAATAAAAAAAATTTCTTTCATCTTATGCAGAGTGGTTGGCCGGATTAGAGATACATGTAGCCTGATTTGGCTACACATAGGCTTGCTCTTATCCACCAACGCTACTACCCGTGCAACAGTTGTCTGACCTGCGTTAGGTTTTTTGTCTAGATCAGTTACTGAACTAGGGCCAGCAGGAATGTCTTATGGAAAGGTGACTTGGTGGAGCACACAGACTCTCTCACATCGTTCCATTTTTGAAAGTGAACCCCTGTGAATTAAAAGTTATATTTTACATTATTTAGTCAGGAGTACTCTCCTACTACTCCTTCAGTGATGTATGCATGTAGGGCATGCAAAGTTCAATATGTGGGCTGTACAATTGGTCCAGCCAAAGCGAGGATTAGGAGACATAAGTAAGATTGAACAGGCTCTACTTTAAACATTTCCTCCCTCTCCCGCCACTTTAAAGAAATTTATCAGGCTAAATTTGACACGTTTACGTGGCAGGGCATAGAAAGGGGCAGTACAGCCGATTAGGGGAGGGATCTGTTAGGTATAAAGAAAATTGTTAAACAAGCAACATATTGATGTGTTGTACTACAGGTTAGGAGTCCAGAAAGTCGTGAGAAACTATTTGGGCAGGAACTCATTTTCTGCTAGTAAGGTGTCACTTTGTTACCATGAAGGATATTACGTACATCGAGTATATTTGATAATACTAGTAATAATATGATTAGTTCCACATGAATCTTGATAAAAGCCTGTGAAGCCACAGCACCCTGCTGGCTTATTCAGCACTATTTAAAAGTTGAATTATTTTTTTTTTTTTTTTTTTTCTTTTGAAGGAAGCCTTGAATAACTACAAGAAGAATGAAGATTAAAAGCTTGGTGATTGTTATGGTTAGATTTCTTTCGAGAACCATAATGTTACTTAAACCAGTCATTCAAAATTTGAAATTGAAAACATAACATGTTGGGTTTTTAAGGAAAACTCATGAGATGTTAGGCCACAAACCTGTGTAGTTCAGAGACAGTGATTGGTAGCAGTTATGTTCTATTTATTAGGGTATTAAGACATCCTACAGTATAGAAAAGAAAGGAACTGTTTTGTTTTAAACTACACATCTAGAAGGAACCTTAAAGTTTCCAGTATACTGTCTGCATTCAATCCTTACCAGTTTTCTAGAAAATAGTGAAGCATTGTGATTACAGACAAGTAGATTGGGAATTGTAGAACTTTTCATCATAATTAAAACCAATAACAATTGCTGGACAACTGGGAAATGTATGTTAAGTGACCAAGGAATGTGATTGATGTTCTGGAGCTATGACTGAATCTAGATGGGGTAGGGGGTCTGTCCAAAACCTCAAGAAATGCAGTTAATTTTTAGCCAACTGAATACAGAGTTTTTAGAGATGTATTTCTGATTAAATGCTAGAATCTTCCAGAACATTAGAACAATGTATTGTGATCCAGTCCAGGATTGTTGTGCCACGTTAGTAGTGAAAGTGAAGATCTAAAAATAGGACCAAAGATTGTAGATATCTGTGTATGTGGAATATTTTATTGAACATATTTTCAGAGAATGATGGACTGAAGCTATAGGACCATAATTTATAGCTCTGTATTTGGTAAGGTTCTGTCATTAGCACCTGCGGTACAGGGGGAAACAACAACCAACATTTTTTTCTCTGTGTTACCATTAAGAGGATTGTATGAAGATAAAAGATGCACACACCTTTAGTTGTAATTGCTGAGGCTCTGTAATTACATTTGTCTCTCGGTTTTCTGTATGCCATTGGGTAGTGTTCAATGTTAATCGCAAAACAAATCATATTACAGTTTTGTCTGGTTAATCTAAATTTGACTAAGTTATCAGGCTATTTGCACTGAGAGATGGAAAATAGCATTTTTTCAAATAAAAAAAGTAATTGGAGAAAGTTTATTGTATTTCTAATTTAAAGAGACATTAACACTTTTACGGTTTAGACGATACAAAATGAAACTTTACATAAATTATTTCTACTTGATTATGTCCTCCATAGTTATTGAAAAGTCCATCAAGTTGCTAATATACCATTACGTACCACTGGGATTCGGTCTGTGCCAACCATTTCCTAATACGAGTGCCTGCCTAGAAAACTTGAAAGGCTTACTTGACCATGGATAGCCTAGGCAGCAGTCATTGAGCGATCAGTTGAGGGAAAGAACACAATAGGACAGTGATGGCAAAAACGCTTTAGAGACCACGAGTGCCGCAAATTCAAAAAGACTGCTTATTATCGCAATGTGCCAACACAGAGCACATTTAATTTGTGATTTATTACTGCCCTTCTCTGTCTAGTTTTCATTGATTTACCAGCCACCTGAGGCACCCAATAAAGGAGAAAATTAGCCCGCCAGGAGAACGCTACATAAAATACCTCTATGCACAGCAAACAAGGGTCCTGGGCTGCTGGGACTGCAAGAAGATACCAGGGAAGTACTATCTGGTGAGGACCTAGAGGGCCCACAGAAAGGGCTCCGAGTGCCACCTCTGGCACCAGTTGCATAGGGTTAGCCATACTGCCTATGGATGACATGCTAGGGTGGTTAGTTTTTCACACATTATCTCAAGCAAATAGCTGACAAAACGCACGTCTTTTGTAGCTCTAATCATCTTTTAGCTGTGTCAGATTTTCTCAGCTATGTGCCTGAAACTAACTGTAGGAACAACCAACTGAACACGGATGCATCCTTGTTGCATACAGTTCTTTTGTCACACACCCATTGAATTCAATGGGTCATTTGTCTTGGAGGGGGATCGTGAAAGTGAAATGGACTAGGACATACAAGGGACAATTATTTAACTGGCCATGGAGTTAACCGAAAGTGTATTGTACGATATAAAAAGTCAGCAAACAAAGTATGATGTCTGAAAGTAGAATAGACTACAGGGACTAGTACAATCTGATGACAATCGGATTTAATTACATAAGAAATTCCTATGGGCAAGGTGACTTAGAGGGTATTTCTACTTTATTCTTTGGGTTGGTACAATTACGAGGATACCAAATTTGTATAGGGGTTACAACGATCCTTGGCAAGATGGCAGCACCCATGGGTCGCCATCTTTCCGAAGCTGCTGGCAGCTTCGCCAGCAGGAAAACTGCAATATGCAGCAAAGACTTACCGGCTATGGAGAGGGCTCAGCCCTCCCTCTCCTACCTGAAGAAATTCATCAGGCTAAATTTGACACGTTTACGTGGCAGGGCATAGAAAGGGGTACTACACCCATTAGGGGAGGTCGTTCGTAAGAAATTGTTAAACAAAGCAACATATTGGATGTTTGTACTACAGTCTCGGAGTCCAGAAAGTTGAAACTTTTGGCAGGAACTCATTTTCCGCTATTGAAGGTGTCACTTTTGTTACCATGCAGAGGATTACCGTACACTCAGAGTATATTGTAACAACCTGTGAAGCCACAGCACCCTTCTGGCTTATCAGCATCATTTTAAAAGTTGATTTTAGAAGGAAGCCTTGAATAACATACAAAAGAAGATTAAAACTTGCTTGATTTTTATGGTAAATTTTCTTTCAGTAACCATAATGTTACTTAACCAATCATTCATTGAAATTGAAACATAACATGTTGGGTTTTTAAGGGAAACTCATGAGAATTTAGGCCCACAAACCTGTTATTCAGGACAGTGATTGAATAGCAGTTATGTTCTATTTTTTAGGGTATTAAGCATCCTACAGTAAAAGAACTTTGAACTACATCATCATAAGGAACCTTAAAGTTTCCAATATACTTTCTGCATCAATTCCTTACAGTTTTCTAGAAAATTAGTGAAGCATTGATACAGAAAGTATATTGGGAATTGTAGAACTTTTCATCATAAAACCAATAACAATTTGCTGAAATGGGAATATGTATGTTAAGTACCAAGGAATGTGATGATGTTCCTGGACTATTGACTGAATCTAGACTCACAAGTAGCAAAATCTCCACCACACTTTTTCAAACCCATAACAGTAAAATAAGAGCAAACATATAAACTTACTGATTTGTTCTTTGAAAAACTACGAGAATTCTTAAAATTTTAAATCCACAATGTCCAAATTGTCAAGGAAATTTCAAAATCAATTATTTTTAGGGGGAAAATCCATTTTAGTAGAAATACACACATACCCAATTTGAAAACTGCACCCTTCAAAACTATTCAAAAAGTTTTTTTAAACCCCCCTTTTGCAATACAATTAAATTAGATGCAAAACATTTACACCGCGTATAAATAGTAAAATGTCTTTTTTGATGAAAAATTCTGATGATAGTATCAAAAGTATGCGGGCACAGAGGGGAATGGAGGGCGTTGTGCTTTATGTGCCTATTTTGATAGAATCAAAAATATTTGCATTAGAAACCCCTACAATTGACCCCAATTGAAACCAACAGCAGACACATTTATGTTACTAATTGAATTGTAAGACCTTGCTTTAAACGAAAATTTGAATTTTCACAATGAGATCTGAAATTTATTATGACATTGATCCTTTATTCTATAGTTTAACAGTGTATGAGACAATACATAGCTAAACATTGTTGGACACATTTAGGACGAGCAATGTCCATGTTGTACACATTTAATTGCCAGATTGAAAAACAAACACATCATAAAAGAAGTGAACCGGTGAGGGGGGGGAATACGACTCTTGGGTACAACAAAAACAGAACATATATAACAAAGAAGCAAAATGAAAAAATAACCAGCCCTACCACAAACAAATAGCAGGTCAGGTGCATCTGCACCACCTCATCATTTGTCTTGGGTATGGGTTGTGGTTATTTACTTTATTTGCCAGTTGAGTTGTCAATTTTATACAATCGCATGCATGAATTTGTGAAATAGAGTTATACAAAAAAATGTACTCTTTGAAGATACTTGAGTGGAAATTTATTTTTCCAATTGGGGGAGTTAGATTATTGACAGGGAGTATAGTGTTCAGCTTTACCTTTACAGCAGTGGTGGTTTTTTAATAGTTGTTTTGACCAAAAAAAAAAATCTTTTGTATTTTATTAATATCATCATTGACTCCTGGCAGCATTTTATCATAATGTCTATATGTGTCTGTGGTCTGTAACCAAGGAGCGTGTTATCACGAGTTCACTTCCGCTAGTAATAAGATGTTTGGGTTTATCATTGTAATAATTTTCTGACTAATGCGTGGCACTATTTTCACCAAGTATGTGTCTCTAGCTTTTAAACTCATAAAATATGCATTTTGTTGTCGCCAGTCCAACTGCAACGTCATCTTTGAACCATATACCTTGACGGACTACAGAAACATTTATGCCACAAAGTCTGACCCAATACCTCTCTTATCAGTCACAACTCAATAAGTTTGTTTCTTTTTTCTATTTCATAGAGTCTCTAGGCTTTTGAAGGGGAAATTTTGCTTGAAAAACTTTTAATGTTAATGTTTATATCAAATTGCAAAGATCCGTGATACCAGCACAATGAAATCCCCTGAAGTGAAACATGCAACTCCTCAATTTCTACCAAGGGATTTAGTGAGCACTTGACTTCACAGGTCTTTTTAAAAAAAAAATACACGTACATATTTCGTGCCTGGTCCTGCCAGTATCAAAAGTCAAAACTTTCTGGTTGTGCTTTAAAATCTTAGCTATTCTTTTCTCTACAAAGGGCACATGGGCACATGAAGCATATTTTGGTAATTTAACTTTATGTGAGCGTACATACAAAACAGAAGATAAACCTTAGAGGGGTATGAATTACAGTTTAGAAACTATATCTCAAGGAATTTTTCAAGGGTTATAGTGATCAGCAGTGCTATCCACGATTAATATGCAGCAGATTCGGACAAAGACACAATTGTAATTTAGTTGTGCCAAATGTTTGCCCAGATTGTGTCAATAAGACAAAACTCCAAAAAATGTACATGGGTTTCGCGATAAACATTTTGCATTGTGCATCTCTGTTGACACAAGCTGGGTTCTAACATATTGACTATATTCAACTTTCATTGTTCACATTATGACATTAGTTCTAGGATCCAAGGTACAACACTTTCACCATAAGCAGGAAGCAAAATGAATAGTTATTTCTTTAAGATCCCATATATTCAGCATGTTTGGCAGCTTATGTCACTTTTATGGGAGGTTTCCATGCTGTTAAGTGGAATTGCTGGGAGTCGGAAGTGTGACTTATTTTAAGGGTACAGTAAATAGAAAGAGAAGGGCGACAGGAGTGCATAAGGAATAAACAAACATTAACCAATATAACATTGAACAACAAAAAAGTAGTAGTCCGGTGGAGACGAGCGTGGGAATATAGGAGAGGAAGAAGGTATGCCGAGGAGAAGGGACGCAGAGCCCCTGAAGAGTAATGAAGGACAAACTACACCATAAAGAATGTGATATAGACCAAGAGGCCCAAAAGACAAAAACTGGAAAGTAAAACAAGGTTGTCAGGAATACAGGATGTTTTGTAGATACCAGTGTGCTCTGCAATTGTCTGAAGAATTCTTAGGCTGATAAGTATAGCTATATATGATTATACAGACGATACTCGGAAAGACCAGAAAAGAAAAAGAAATTAGCATTTTATCTATCTTCCAGGCAAGGGTCTTAAGTCTTGTATAGTTCTCAGTGGAAAAGGCAAGATTGAAAAAGAGGTTCGTTCGTCAGTGAATAGTGTTATATTTACCTCAATCATACAGGTGCTGTGTGAGTAAAATGCATGCCCTAATAAACAAGATGGGTGGATGCCTGTCAGTGCATAGTTGTACACTAATATGGAATATTGTAAAGGTGCTCACAACGTCACGTAATCTGTGCCAACTAATACCTTGATCACAAAGCCATGCGGTCAGGAATTAACTGCAGTATACTTAGATCATGAAGGTATTTGCATCTAGTTAAAATTGTGCACTAATACCAATATTGTAAAGGTGCTCCATGGTTTGTGAATAGCATGCCATAAACACCAAAAATTGTAAAGGTGTTCATATCCGGTGAATAGCTGCCACTAATAGTCTAGCTTGTAAAGGGGATTGCTGTCAGTGAATAGGGTTAATAATGACCTAGATCATAAAGGTGATCTTGTTAGTGAATAGTGGTACAGTAATAGCAGATGATGTGAGGTCCTAAATCCAACGGTGGGTGGAAAGTTATATGCACTCTTGATGAATTGGTGATGGTCAAGAATCTCAGGCAGCTGGCGAACAACGTAAGGGGGACCAAAGTGCCAGTGATCGTGCCTTGTAGCCATGTCTTTGCCTGCTACTGCCATGCCTAGAGCTGCAATGGCTAAGACACCAAAGTACCACCATACACCCACAGCGTACCCACCTACCTGAACTGCCTTGTCCATACAATCCGTCGCTATCCCAGTTCCAAATAATGGAATGCAAAAGTCCTGACCATCACATGCACCAGTTATGGTCATGAATAGGAGTATTTCAAAATTTCTGGCCATTGAAGGCTCCCATTCCAGAGGGTGATGAGATCTGATGGTGCAGCTGTCTAACAGATTAAAGTTTCCAGCGTCAGTACTTTCCAGCAGGAAGTCCCTGTCCCGCACAATGATTGTGGACAAAATCAGATGTGCACTGCACAATGCTATTAGTCTCAAGGTGCACCTTGACCAACTGAAATGCGGACCAGTAAGCAAGGGCATGGGATGTCACATCTCTTAATTTGCAAAACTGGGTTAATGTAGAGGAATTAGTCTCAAACAGGAGGACACTCTGGCTCACCATTTGCTCCCACCAGGATTGGCATGACATCACTGGCTGCTTGCCAGTTGCCGGCTATTTCTACTCCAATTCTTCCTCTCGTGCTTCTTCTCCAGTCAGACAGCACTCCCACTCCATCTTTAGTCAAGCCATGAGGAAACGGCTTAGCAACAGCATTTGCAAAAACTAATGTCTATTGCTGTGGATTGAAATCCAGGAGCAAACAAATACAGTGGTTTCGGCACTGAACCTCACGGGCCTCCATGGTTTTGTGTGCAAAAAACGGTCAGAACCTTGTGTAGCAGCTAATTAAGGTCAGGTTGACGCACGTCCCATGTGATGTGGATGTACTGAAACTTGGTGGTGCAGAGCTCTCTCAGTGGAAAAACACATTGTGGAAACATGTGGAGACATTGACCTGATGAAGCACCGCGATGGGTTGCGAAAATGTGTCTCTTAATTGCCCTTCAATTAAAGGATACTTGATATTTTGAGACCATTGAGGAATTCTGCGCCTTTTGAAGTCTTCTTTGATGGGTCTATCATGGCACCATCATCTATGAAACACACCCTGTTTTTGGACTTGGTAGGTGCAAAGGTCCTGGCCAACTATAAAGACCACAGGACTGCTGCTCTTAAGGTGTGTGCATGTTTTTCAGATTTTCAGTATTCATGAACTCGCTGCCTGCTTTGCCTATCTGCATGTGAGATATCGTGACCTGCCCACCCAAGCCTCAATGTGATATATAAACTAGGTGGACATTTCCACTTTACAAATGCTGGAAAGGGTTGTATTAGCATCAAACAATTGTTCAATCCAATTTAGAACAAACACCCAAGTGATGTTTGTGACCAGCAACACTGCACAACCCACCAACTGAGGACATTATGGAGAGACAGTTGTTTAGAGTGCACTGCTTCAATATGCCACATATATGTCAGGAGTAATGGGGGATATTTATCATCGTTGGCGCCCAGTGCGCCGCGTATGATCGCCCGCAGCTGCAAATCGCAGCCCATACATGAAGAGGCCTTCGCTCGTCATGTATCGGGCTGCCAGTAGTGCAGCGTTTTCTCTACGCCAGGCAGGGCCTGGCATAGAAAAAAACACAACCCGGCGAACTTTTCACGAATGAAAAGTAGCCGTAAGCAGCAGACGTGCGCAGGCGGGGGAGCAGTAACGCCCCGCGCGGCCCACTCCCGTCCGGCCGCGCCCGCGGATCGGCGGCCGCGCACCCCTTCACGCCCCTTCAAGCCCCCCTGGCGTGGAAGGTGGCGGATTGGGGAAAATAATCGCAAAAGTAGCAATAAGCAGCATTTGCGATTATTGCAGGGCCTATGACGGCCATGGCGGTGCGATAGATGGTCCTGAACAAATTCCCCAAGATCCATCATCACCTCTACCATCCCCTTATTTTGCAGTTTCTTCTGGCCATGCGGATGTATGTATGGTGTGAGACAAGGATGAAGAGGACGGCTGGTTGTCAGCCATCCACACAGAACAAGGCTCACAGGGTGGGTTCCTGGACCAGTGGCCTGCTACTGCACTGTCATTTTTTGAACAGAGGATGAGGAGTTGTTTGACACCCAGAGTGTCTCACGGGCATCACTAGAGCATGGTGGGGAGATGCAGAGGAGGGAGGGAGACACATCCAAAAGGACATGATTATCCTTTTCTTCAATGCAAGCTGGCCCACATGGCCAACTATATGCTTCAGTGCTAAACAATGAAACCAGAGTTGTGCTGTATACTCAAACATTGCAGAATACTGGTTACCCACCATGACTGTATCCATAGCATAGCGTAGCATCTTTCACTCCAATATAACGAGTGTGTGATTAAAATGAGGAGAATACAAGGCCAAGTTGGAAACAGGCACTACCGTATGGATGACTATGACTTGATTATGGTGGACGATTATCTGTCCAACTGTCTCTTGCTTACCTTAAGGATGGGTCCTCTCCATTCAATTCTGGGGGGGAATCTGTCAGGTTGGCAGCAGGCTGGTCACATTACAGTGCTGTACCGGCTCCGCGTAGTGTGCTTTCAGAGATGTGTTCCCCCCAGCACCACAGAGAGGACCCTCACTACAAGCCAACGTGGAAATCCTCAGGGTTATTAGAAGATGAACAAAGCATGGATCACCAAATTGCCAAAAATAATTCACATTCCTGGAGCTTTAACTTGAAATTTTTTTAATTCCACATTCGAAACTTCAGATTAAAATTTTCATTAAAGCCATTCCTGGGAATTATCCTCAAAAAACTGGGCTCTGACACCCACAACCATTTTGTCCCAGATTGGACTTGGCGGCTTCCATCCCATTTGAGAGTGTGGAATCGACCTACAAAGTTCAGAGAGAAGCCTAAGATGAGGCAATTTGGTGGAATCATTCATGTGGTAATAAGCTCTGGAGAGAGGATGGATTACAATTGCAGTTGTGAGAAATAATGGTAACCCAAGGGGTAGTGGCACTAACGGCATGGAGACAAACCCAAGGGTGTTTCATGATTGATCCTATTTCGAATAGAGCCGTGAGGGAGAATTGTGTAATTACGAGGCGCAAGCAGCAAGACCGACCCTTGATTGTAGCATTAAGATAGAGTAGCTTTATAAACTTAGATAATTCATAAGCATGAAGGTGAGCAGCTCTAATTCATCATTTTTGTTTTTCGTTATTTGAAAGAGGGTTGCATAAATGAGGCTTTTATGGCTTTCCTTTTTAGTTGACCAAGTGGAAACATTATTAAAAAATTTTTTCGTATCACTATATAAAGGCAAAATATAAAAGCGTTGCGAAGTGATAAAAAAGTAATGTTGGGGTCTGTATAGGCAATTCTAGAGCCTTCAGTACTCTGCTTATAATAGAAGGGTATGTTGCTAAAGGGAATCTGTACGTCACATTTACAGTCACAAAATTTTTGCACACCTTCTCCCTGATGACTCAGTGGCAATGTCATAGTGACTAGGTTTTAGCCGAAATTTTAACCCCACACTTTCTGATACATTTATAACTGCCCATATTACAGGAGCGCATCCTGTATATGCTGTGGCAAGTTTTAAGCTGAGCTGTGTTTGGTGGTTTTGCGCCGTCAGTTCAACCCGTGGCATAGCAAGTGCTACCGACACTTCTAAATGTACTGCAATACACTGATTATTGCAGCAGTGCAAATTAGTATGAATGTTTCACATGAGAACTAGTTCCATAAATAGTATTTAAAAATAAAAAGGAACTAAACAAAAAAAGAAAAATAGATAAAAGTTTAAAATAAAATTCGTAAAATGTCTCAAAAGCCCTCCGTAACAACAATAAAACAATAAATATAAAAGAAAGTGGAAAAAAGTAAAAAAAAAAACAAAGGGGGTGACATTACTAAGGGTCGAATGGCGCAGTTTCTTAGGTTCCTGATATTTCAAAATTTGACGCCGCTTTAATGTGGTGGTTTTTGGCATACAGGATGGCTGTTGGCACAATGCGCGGACTCTGCATTGCCACACCAAATAGGGGGCGTGGCCGGGCGGACAACCCGACTGATTGGACTAAATTTGTGCAAGGATTTACAATACAAATTGTTGTCGCAAGACAACCCCACCTCCCCTATCAGCCCACGGGAAGAAGAAGGTGACATCCGGAGGACTTCAGCAGGGCAAAGCGAACAGATGCAGGAAAATGGACGGTGCTCTGAAGAAATCGCACCAGAACTTTATCTCGCGGAGAACGCACCTCGGGGATCGCGACAGGAATGGGTAAGTAAATTCTCCCCAAATATTATGTATCCATCACATCACAAAAATTCCACAGACTATGAAAAATATAAATACGGTTATTTAACGCCAGTGAAACCCCGAAACGGAAAAATAAAGCGCTCAAATGTCCGTAATTGCCACTTTTTGTTGCTTGCAACACATAAAAAATGTGAATAAAAACTTGATCTAAGGTTGCACAGTCCCCAAAATGTTAGTTCTTAGCAAGAAATGTCGCTTGTTCCTAGAAAAAAAATTAACCTTTGCCAAACACCTACTACCCTAAGTATGACACATAATATTGGAATCAGACTATGAAAAATTTGAAACTTTTTTGGTAACCTATATAAACACCTAATAAAACCTATATTAAATTGGTTTCCCCTATGATGTGGTACCCAAACTAAAGAATAATCGAGATGCGTTGGAGCCACAGTGAAAGATGTAAAACCAGAGCTCAAAAGAAATTGCGCAACTGCGGGTTTGTAATTATTTCCCCATTTTTTAATTTTATCTCCACTTCCCATACATGGGCATGGGAATATAAAATACTGTCATGGGAAGTTACCAATTTGTTACGAGAAATCAAGCCCCCCACACAGCTCTTGTATATGGCCCATCAGTGCAAGGGGTTAATCATGCCCCTATAGCCCGTGATAAAAGAGTTAAAAAATTCACAGGGATAAGGGTTTGTGTGCCTGAGGCCCATTCACATGTGGTTTTGGTTGCATTTTGAAACACGATCAAAAGGCTCCCTAGCAATAAAATACTGTAACATTGGTTTCTAACTAAATGCCAAAGTACAGTAATGCCAATTCTAACCTAGCATGCGATCGCAGGTGGGGCCTTGATGCGTTTTAAAACGCAACCAAAAAGTCACATGTGAACGTGGCCCAGGGCTCTGCAAAAAGGTCATTGCAAACTATTCTGAAAATAAGTGCTCTACCAAAGCGAAATGGTTCCTTCCTTTCCGCGCTTCCCTAAGCGCCAGACAAACAGGGGCACATGACATCTGGGGGTGTCTCTTACTCGGAAGACAGAAACTGCACAATATATTCCTAAATGCATTTTCTATTCAGTCAGTTAATGTGGGTAAAATTTAGGGTTAAATGAAACACATATGATAAATATTAGTGAATTCCAATAAAACCTTCATTTTGTTTGAAGCTCTGTAAAATGCATAAAGGGTAACAAGCTCCCTACCTGCTGTTTGAATGTTGAGGGGGAAGTTAAATAGAAGAACACAGACCCAGTATACTGGTTTGAAGACCCTCTGCCCATCCGTGTGGGGGGCTAGTCAGAGGAGTAAAATGAAAATGGGTTCAAGCCCTTTAATTTGTGCATTGCCCACCAAGTTTTCCATGTTGATAGGTATAGGAAAATGGTGACGAACCTATGGCACGGGTGACAGAGGTGGCACTCTGAGTCCTTTCTGTGGGGGCACTCAGGCCTTCGACCTGAGGACAGAGTTCCCAAACAGGACCAAACCACTGAATCTTTGCAGTCCCAGGCAACTTAGATCTGCTCAGCGCTTTTTAAAGTGACACTTCATTGGCTGTTTGGCAATGCCGGAAAAGTGGCGAAGTGCCATATCATTGTAGGTCATCTGCTGGCCTCCCATTCTTACTGTAGAGAGAGACCTGCAGAAGAAGCTAAATGATAGTATGAATTTGCCCTCCTCTTTCAACTGTATTGGTGGCCTCAGGGGGACGATACGATTGAAAGATGTGAAGAACAGGTAGCAAATAAGTTCTGCTCAATGCATGTCGGCACTTCACGGTACAAATAAATGGATTTGGGTTATAGTTTTGGCACTCTGTCTCTAAAGGTTCGCCATCACTGGTATAGGAGGTTAGAGCACATCGCTTGGTGTTGGTCATTAGGGAGATGGAATTGTAGACAAGCTGGTAGTGGGGGAAAAATGATTGTTCAACTAGGTAGTTAGTAAACCATGAGGCTCACTGTAACCATTTCAAAATTTCACGTTTCACTTTTTCTTTCGCCTTTCACCATGTAGCCCAAGTCATATGTAACCTTTATTCTTTAGACCAGCATGATCCGACATAATTATTTGTTTTGTTGTTGTCGGTAACAAAATACAGAATAAAATGTAATTGTCTTTGCCTCAGTTACCTCTAAGAGGTCAATATTTTCATTTTTCGACATTCAAGCATGGTTAGGGCTTCTTTAATTGCAACAAGTCATACTTTTCTTTGTCCAACATAAAACATCGCACCAGACCTCCACTTAAATATTGTCAGTAAAGGCTCACAATTCTCTTGGCATAAGTGTACATGAAAAAAAGATCTACACCGTTCATCCTAATGGCCTTAGTCTGATCTCAACTTAGTCCTCTCTAATTATTAAAAAGGAAAAGACGAGGCACCTCCATCCCCTCACTCCCCATGCTTTCACCGGGCAAGAGTGCCAATAATTAATACCTCATATTAAAAAACATTATTCCATGCTCAAATGACACACACAAATTGAAATCTGTTACAAATTTCTCACTTTATTTATTATTTTGCAACAATTCATGTGGAAACTAATCATATTTTACTTGTATCAAATATGCTCTGAGTGTATAATTATCCTCTCAATAGTAACAAAGGGGACACCTTCAATAGAATATGAGGGTCCTGCCGTATTTTTACCCTTCCCTGCCCTTTTCGTTTTTGGTTTCACGTTTCACTCCCACCTTCAAAAATCTATAACTTTTTTTATTTATGGCTGATTTTTGTGTTTTGTGTAACAAAGTAACTTCAACATGGTGGTATTTAAATTCCAGGCCATGTGTACTGGGAAGAGGAAAAAAAATTCCAAATGCGTGAAATTGGTGAAATGCATTCACGCCAAATGACATATCTACTTTTATTCTTTGGGTTGGTACAATTACGAGGATACCAACATTTGTATAGGGGTTACAACGATCCTTGGCAAGA
Organism: Engystomops pustulosus; assembly: GCA_019512145.1. Lineage (NCBI taxonomy): Eukaryota > Metazoa > Chordata > Amphibia > Anura > Leptodactylidae > Engystomops > Engystomops pustulosus. Next base: position 82,866,037 of record CM033647.1, on the reverse strand, counting down.
GGCAGCACCCATGGGTCGCCATCTTTCCGAAGCTGCTGGCAGCTTCGCCAGCAGGAAAACTGCAATATGCAGCAAAGATTACCGGCTATGGGAGGGGATCAGCCCTCCCTCTCCTACCTGAAGAAATTCATCAGGCTAAATTGACACAGTTTACGTGGCAGGCATAGAAAAGGGGTCTACACCCATAGGGGAGGTCGTTGTAAGAAATTGTTAAACAAAGCAAACATATTGGATGTTTGTACTACAGTCTCGGAGTCCAGAAAGTTGAAACTTTTGGCAGGAACTCATTTTCCGCTATTGAAGGTGTCACTTTGTTACCCTGCAGAGGATACCGTACACTCAGAGTATTATTGTAAACAACTGTGAAGCCACAGCACTTCTGGCTTATCGCATCATTTTAAAAGTTGATTTAGAAGGAAGCCTTGAATAACATACAAAAGAAGATTAAAACTTGCTTGATTTTTATGGTTAAATTTCTTTCAGTAACCATAATGTTACTAACCCATCATCATTGAAATTGAAACATAACATGTTGGGTTTTTAAGGGAAAACTCATGAGAATTAGGCCCACAAAACCTGTTATTCAGGACAGTGATTGAATTAGCAGTTTGTTCTATTTTTTAGGGTATAAGCATCCTACAGTGTAAAAGAACTTTGAAATACATCATCATAAGGAACCTTAAAGTTGCCGATATACTTTCTGCATCAATTCCTTACAGTTTTCTAGAAAATTAGTGAAGCATTGATACAGAAAGTATATTGGGAATTGTAGAACTTTTCATCATAAAACCAATAACAATTTGCTGAAATGGGAATATGTATGTTAAGTACCAAGGAATGTGATGATGTTCCTGGACTATTGACTGAATCTAGATGGGTAGGGGGTCTTCCCAAAACTTCTCAGAACCTGCAGTTAATTTTTAGCCACTTGAATACAGAGTTTAGAGATGTATTTCTGCATAATGCTGAATCTTCCAGAACATAGAACAATGTCATTGTGATCCAGTCAGGATTGTGTGCCCAGTTAGTAGTGACTGAAGTACTAAAAATAGGACCCAAAGATGTAGATATCTGTGTATGTGGAATATTTTATTGAACATATTTTCAGAGAATGATGGACTGAAGCTATAGACCATAATTATAGCTCTGTATTTGTAAGGTCCTTGTCATTAGCACCTGCTGTCAGACAACACCACATTTTTTTCTCTATGTTACCATTAAGAGGCTTGTATGAAGATAAGATGCACACACCATTAGTGTAATTGCTGAGTGCTCTGTAATTACACTTTGTCTCTCTCGGTTTTCTGTATACCATGGGATATATTCAATGTATCCAAACAAATCATATTACGTTTTGTCTGGTTTTACTAATTTGGACTAAGTTATTCAGGCTATTTGCCTCGAGAGATGGAATTAGCATTTTTTCAAATAAAAAAGTAATTGGAAAGTTTACTTTGTAGTTTCTAATTTAAAAGAGACATTGAACACTCCTTTTACGTGTCAACATTACAACATGAAACTTACATAAATTTTCTACTAGTTATGTCTCCCATAGTTATGAAATCCGTCAATTGTAATATACCATTTAGTTACCTATCGGTCTCTTGCCAACAATTTCCTATACGAGTGCTGTCCTAGTAAACTTGAAAGGCTACTCGATCATTGGTAGCCTATGGACAGTCAGTTGATGCGATCAGAGAAAGAACGCGACTTGGAAGACATACTAGGGTGGTTAGTTTTTCACCATTATGTCAAGGAAATAGCTGACAAAACCACTCTTTTGTAGCTCTAATCATCTTTTAGCTGTGTCAGATTTTCTCAGCTATTGCCTTGAACTCATGCAGACAACCAACGAAACAGGATGCATCCTTGTGATGTCATTTCTTTTCACATGGGTTTTTCTTGGGGGTCGGGAAATGGACTAGGACATACCGGGGCCACATTTATTTACCTGGCCACTGAGTTACCTCGAAAGTGGTATGGTCCGATGATAAACAGTCAGCCAAAACAAAAATGATGTCTGAAAAGTAAAAGACTATCAGGACTAGTACAAACTGATGACAAATCGGACTTTACTTACATAAAGGGTATTCCCATCTGGGCATTCACCATTTAATTTAATTCATTTGCCTTATGTAATCATTTCTTCAATTGGATGTTAATAAAAAAAAATGTTCTGTGTGAAGATAATTTCTCATAAAGTCGCCCATGTTGTCCCTTAGAAACCAGATAGCTTCCTCGTAACGACCACCCCACACTCTAGCAGTGGTGGCCATGCATGTACTATTCAGTACTGCTTGGCCACCTGGATTCAGTAATCGTTACCACAGGACGGCTGCGGCGGGACATGTAGTAACTCCTGGACATTGTCATATACGAAAACCTTTTGTTCTTTCTTGTGCAATCCCTCCAGCAGAGGTGGCCGTATCAAGGACAAAGTATTGTTTCTAAGGGATAATATATTACTACATTATGAGAAATATCTTCACCCAGGTAAACAAATTATTAACATAACTAATTGAAGAAATGTTTACATAAGGCAGATTAATCAAACTGAATGTTAATGCCCAGACAAGAAACCCTTTAAGGAGAGCGTTATAGAGGCTGTAGTCAAGTCCTGCCAAGGAACCTGAAAGGGAGTCTTTTCCTGGTGGGCTAAGAGATAGCTACAGTGAGGTGTTTTACAGATGGTACCTAGGTAGTAGTACAGTATACAGGTGTCAGGGTCAAAGTTGCAGACTATTGACGTTGAAAATATGTGTAGAGGGTTGATACAAAATAATAACCTAAGTAGAATTTGTAACCACTAGGTTTAGATATTATGACATGATTTTACCTCCTTTGTTAAACCAGCAAACAAGCCTTTCTCTTAAAGTAACTATAACTCTTTTGGAACACATTTTTTACGGCCTCTTTTTAGAAAATTTTTATGCTCTCATGTTTTTTTTAAAGGGAAGCCACCGAGAACCTAATAAAATTACACTAGTCACTGAACCTATACTCATACACTTGGTGTCACTGAACCATTATACTTCATTACACTTGGGTCACTGCATTACTATACACTGTCATGAACCTATACTCTACACTTGGTGTCACTGAACCAATACTTCATACAATGGTGTCACTGAACAATACTTCATACACTGGGGGTCACTAACCTCTACTTCACATCTGCATACACTTGGTGTCACGAACTATACTTCATACACTAGTCACTGAAAACTCATACACTGTCACTGAACTATAACTGTCATTACACTGGTGTCACTGAACCATATACTTCATACACTTGGTGTCACTGAACCATATACTTTCATACCACTGTGTCACTGAACCATACTTCATACACTGTGTCATGAACAACCATATACTTCATACACTTGGTGTCACTGAACCATATACTTATACACGGTAGTCACTGAGTACTTACTACCACTAGTCACTGAACCATATACGTCATACAACCTTGGTGTCACTGAACCTTATACTTCATACACTAGGTCACTGAACCATATACTTCATACACTAGTCATTGAACCATATACTTCATACACTAGTCACTGAACCATATACTTAATACACGTGGTGTCACTGAACCTAAATACAGTCATACAATAGTCTAACTTGAACCATTATACTTCATACACTTCAGTGCTGTCCACTGAACCTTATACTTCAACATAGTCACTGAACCATATACTTCAGTACACTTGGTTGTCACGAACCGGATCTTCAACTTGTCACTAAACCATATACTTCAATACACTTGGTGTCACTGAACCTTTACTCATTACATAGCATGAAACCATATATTCATTACACTTGGTGTCACTGAACCTTATACTTCTTAAACTTAGTCACTGAACCATATACTTTCATACACTTGGTGTCACTGAACCTTATTATTACAATGGTGTCACTGAACCATATACTTCATACACTTGGGTCACGACCATATATGTCAACTGAACCATAACTCATACCCTTGGTGTCACTGAACCTATATACTTCATACACTTGGGGTCACTGAACTATACTTCATACACTTGTGTCACTGAACCATATACTTCATACACTGGTGTCACTGAACCATATACTTTCATACCACTTGTGTCATGAACCTTTTAATCATATGATACTTACATACAACTTGGTGTCACTGAACCATATACTTCATACACTTGGTGTCACTGAAACATATACTTCATACACTTGGTGTCATTGAAAACCATAGACTTCATAACTGGTGGTCACTGAAACCATTATACTTCATACACGTGGTGTCTAACTGAACCATATACTTCATACACTGGTGTCACTGAATCAACATATACTTCATACATGGTGTCACTGAACCATATACGTCATACACTTGGTGTCACTGAACCTTATACTTAATACACTAGTCACTGAACCAATACTTCATACATGGTGTCACTGAAACCTTATTACTTCATACATTGGTGTCACTGAACCATATATTCTCATACACTGGTGTCACTGAAACCATAACTTCATTACACTTGGGTTCATTGAAACCATATACTTCATACAACTTGGGTTGTCACTGAACCATATACATTATACACTTGTCACTGAACCATTTATACTATACACTTGGGTCAAGAACCATATACTTCATACACTTGTGTCAATGAAACCATATAGTTCATACACTTGGTGTTCACTCCCTCACAATAAAGGGTAGGACACTGTGCCCCAAACTGTGACAAGATGTCACAAGCTATAATGCCACTTTGTTATATAGGTATTCACGAAATACAGTCAGGATGACTGTGAGAAAGGCACTGGAGCAGTGCTGTTCTTACTCTACTCTTACAGACCCAATTCCACGAATTGAACGTGGCATCAAATCGCTGGCAGATCTTTGCTGCACGAGTTAATAACCATGACACACCAGTATTAAGCGCGATCCCAAAGGTGCTAGCTCAGTGTCAAAGATATAGACAGTAATTCTTTATATTTGTATGACACAAGAACCATTGCACTAGATCACCAATAGGGGTAGGATCTCTTATGGTTTGTTACCTTATCGGACGGTACCGCCGTCATCTCTCACAAAGGATGCATGACGCAACGGCCAGCAGGGACGGACCAGAATCCCGCACGGTACCTCCCTGTCAGCCATTGATTGGTCTGGAGGCCCTGACAGGAGAGGAAAAACCCCCTTCCTGAATCTGAGACATCCGATTGGTCCACGAGGGAGGCTTGTCAGTGGCGATGAACCACAGATCTAGAATATAAGCAGGGCTTGTAACAGCGTGCGCTGCGGCCCGAATAATGCCGACGTGCGCACAGCACAGACTACAGAGCATATACCCTAGATATAATAAGCCACGAATAGAGACCCCTGTGATGGAATTGAGGAGAGGAAACATGTCGGCTTAGTGGCGAGAGCAGGGACCACGTCATCAGCTTCAGATCAGCATCTGTTCCATATATGGCAAATGCATCTCCTAGGGTTCCCCAGAGCAGGACCAGGGCAGGGAATCCTTTTCAGCGAAGTGTCGGCTTAGTGGAGAGAGCAGGGAGGGAGCACGTCATCAGGTCAGATCAGCATCTGTCCATATATGGTCTCCAGGGCTTCCCCAGACACAAGCTATTTATATAAATTAAATTAAATAAAGTTTTGGCCAGGCTGAGATTCGAACCTGGGAACCTTGTGCACACAGACAGGAGCTTAACTAAACTGAGCTATAAGCCCAGTGATACAGAGCTGAGGATTTCTGGTAACTAAGAAGTGTTCAGCCAGGGTTACAATGGTGATACAGACTAATGCACTGATATATAGAGAGGGAACTTCCAGAGATTATATTGTAATTATTGAGACTATTATTATTATAAATTTATTATTTTTATATTATGGAGATGATTATTAATAATGGTAAAAATAATAATAATCATCTCAATAAATAAATAAAATAATTTCCATAAAATAATAATGTTCATAATTACAATAAGGCTAATCTGAGAAGATCCCTCCCTATATACCAAGGCAGTATATAGTCATAGTTCTTAGTTACCAAAATTCTCCACCTTGTTAATCACTGAGTTATAGCTCAGGTGTTGAGGAGGCTGGAGTTATTATGTACATGGACACTGCAGGTTCTGGGTCAAATCCCAATGAGGATAATTTTTTTTTTTTTTATTGAGATGATTTTATTATTTAATATGGTAAAATTTGGGGCGTGGCAGGGAAGTGATGGGGGTGTGGCTTAGGGGGATCGCCGCGGCACGCGTAGCGTGCCGCCATTTTGTCCCTCTTTCCTTTCCACAAATGTTGGGAGGTATGTATAAGCTGCTAGTCTAAGCTGAGGGATGCATTCTGTTATAGTCACACAATAAGTAGACAGTAATAACGGACGCAGTTCTTTAATTGAATCTTTGAGAAATAGCAGAAATAGCCCCTAGTTGTTTTTAACAAACAGCAACCAAAAACAACCGGCTATTTGTACCAACACAGCAACTTTATATGTCATAAGCTGCTGAGTGATTGTCTCAACTAGTACGCTAGTACGTACTAAAACAAAAAAATCCGCACATACTGCCACAGAATAACTGGTTCCACTTTACTATTTATTAGGGTGGAGCTGTGCCTGAAAACATTAAGCAACACAACAAGAGTCGCCCACATTGCTGAAGGGGTTGTAGCAACACCGCGACTGCACCTTCCAACTTCAGAACACTGAGAAATACCATTGTGTTTATGTTTGTATTCTGAATTGAAGTCCTGTTTCTTAAGTTTTATATGAAGAATAATAAAAGTTATATTTTAATGTCTTTGCTCTAAAAATACCTCCACCTACAGCGAACCTGAGCTTTAATAGAGTTATTTTGATAATACACACCATGTTGTCATCCAGTATATATGCGGGCATACCGTCATGTGCTGGAGGTGAGGAGGTGCCGCATTCTCCCTCACATGGAAAATAGTGCGCACGGCCGCACATAGCGACAGTGGCCGAGCGGGGCCCGCCATTATGTCACCAGAACAGCCGGTGAATGCGCCCTAAGTCTACTAATCTGTAAATATTGTGTATGAAGATAGAAACCTTACCCTCTTCCTGTCTAATATTTACTTTGCCTTTTTAACCCCTACGCGTCTGAGGAGAGTTAAAGTCTGTCCCTGTGGGTATAATACAGATGACCACTGTGCTCAACACTCGTGAGTGTTAACCCCTTACACGTAGTGAGGGTCTTCCCCCTTTAGATCGGGTCCCCCATGCCGCTACTGGGGCATTCAATCCTATTCGGGCAGCCTGAGGTTTGGTGCCAAGTGCCGATATCTTCAGCAGTTAGACCCCTTCCGGGTCTGACTGTAAAACTGTCTGGCATGTGTCTACTGCCAGACAGTTTACACTGCTCTAAAATTTAATTAGTATTTAGTGGGAAAAAACGGAAAAAACGTTTCCAAAAAAGTCATTTTCAATAATACCAAATTTTCAGTAAAAATTTACTAAAATACACAGACCCCCCACAATTGGTTTCTCTGCGTTGTGGCAATCTGAATAAACAAACAGAATCGTTATTGGACCCTGTGGGGAATTTGGCCCAGGTAGGACCGTGGTAGCAGGGTGCTTGTGATGCAGTTCAAGACCGTGACACCAAGGTTAGTCCAAAACAGGTCTCGCCTGCGTTTATTGTAGCAGAAAATAAAAAACAGCCTTTACATTCAGGCATTAAATAAACAAAAAATCCTACCTGTCAGGGTGCTAACTATACAGGTGTTCACCACTATACAAAATCATTGGTGCTCCAGGCACAGAGGTCAGGGCTGTGTGCTCTCCAGCCCCTTCCTGAGAGAGACAACCTCTCAGCTCTGCTGAGCGGTTTTTTTAAAAAAAAAAACTGATTGGGCGCTCCCCATCACCTGTGTCCAAGGTGCTGGCCACCAACCTCAGCACTAAGGCCTTGATAATAGCAAAATCCTAGGGGAAAACATACGCCCATCCACAGTTAACCCTTCAGGGTCTCACATACCCTCCCCCTCTGTTGACCCTGTGGGGGCGAACACTTTGGCCATCAGACAGTGGGTATGAGACAGGCATTGGCATTCCCATGCAGGCTTTCCTGCTCGAATGTTCTACCGTGAATTTGAAATTCTGCAACATTAGGAACCACCTTGTGACACTGGCGTTCCTCTCTTTGGCCTGACTCATCCAGGTGAGGGCGAGAGTGATCGGTCACCAGTGTAAAATGTCGCCTATCAAGTAATACCTCAGGGATTCCAGAGCCCACTTTATCGCCAAGCACTCCCTCTCAACTATGCTATAGTTCTTTCAGGAGGTGTGAGCTTGCGGCTCAGGAAGGTCACGGGATGTTTCCTACCCTCCACTACTTGGGACAGGACAGCCCCTAAGCCCACGTCAGAAGCCGTCGTTGACACAACAAAGGTCTTGGTGAAGTCGGGGTGATCAGTACTGGTCCCTCGCACAAAACCGTCTTAAGTGCTGAAAAGCCCACTCAGCCTTCACTCCACTTACCATCACGCCCTGCTACCCTTGGTCAGGTCAGTCAGGGGTGCCGTATGGTAGCAAAATCGGGGATAAATCGGCGATAATAGCCCACACTATGCCTAGGAAAGCCCTCACTTGCTTCTGCTCATAGGTCGTGGCCATGCGGATCGCCCCATATTATTTTACTTGGGGTTTGATGACACCGCCCAATACGGTATACTAGGCAACGGGCCTCTTCCAGACCCAGTGCACATTTTTGGGGTTCGCTGTCAACCCTGCTGCCTCAGGGAGTATACCACTGCTTGCACCTTGGCCAGGTGACTTCCAATCGTTACTATAAACTATGATGTAATCCAGGTAGGCCGAAGGCATATCTCCGGTGAGGTTTAGGACGAGACATAACCTTGGAATGTGGCGGGAGCCCCATGTAGCCCAAAGGGGAGTACCCACGTACTGAAAAAGCCCATCAGGAGTAACAAAAGCGGTCTGCTCTTTGGCCCCTGTCAGTAAGGGGTACCTGCAATACCCTTTTGTCAGGTCAAGGGTGGAGAAGAATTAGCCTGTCCAAGTCGTTCTATCAACTCGTCAACCCTGGGCATGGGATAAGAATCAAATTGGACACCTCGTTCAATTCCTAAAGTCATTGAGAACGTAGGGAACCATCAGGTTTGGGAATCAACACATAGGACTCGACCAGTCACTTTTAGACTCTCGCTAACCCCCAGGTCTAAATCTGCCTGACTTCTTCGGATAGGCAAGCGGCGGAGCGCTTCAGGGACCGTAGGTTTTTTAGGATGTTTTTTGTTTTTGTGTTTGTACCCGGAGTGGGGTTCGGTATGACATCATGCTTGATGACTGAAGTACGTCCAGGTAACTAGGAGAACACATCCACATTTCGGAGCACAAACTCCTTGCTTCCTGAATCGGGCCCTGGAGAGGGACTCTGGAGATCCGTACTTCAGGCACCTTGGCATCGGGTACATTACCTCCGGTGTGTCCCCTTCTGGGGACAGCGCTTTTTTCTACCCCAGGCCATCAGGAGGTACCTCTTTCCCTCCATGGCTTTAGGAGGTTCACGTGGTATATCTGTTCGGGTTTTTCCCCCTTCCCATTTTTTTTTCCCACGGCTGAGATACCTGTAGGTTACCTCCCATATTTCTCCATGACCTCATATGGTCCTTGCCATTTGGCCAAGAACTTGCTCTCAAACGGTGGGCACCAGAAACTAGCACTGCTGGTGCTAAAGGTCCTGAGTCTGGGGTGGTTAAAGGTCCTGAGTTGGCTGACCTATTGTAGACCCTAGACTGGGCCTCTTGTGCCCTTGTCATGTGCTCCTTTACAAGAGGCTTACCGCCGCTATGGGTCCTGCATAAGGGAGACGTGTTCTATCACATACGGTGGGGGGTCCTCATGTCCCAAGGTCTCCTTGCTAATATCTAAAAGCCCAACGTGGGGAACGGCCATATAAAAGTCAAAGGGTGAGAAACCCAGTGGAGGACTGGGGAACTTCACGTATGGCAAACATCAAATGGGCAACAAACAATCCCAGTCCTTCCCATCCTTGCTGACCACCCTCTTTAGCATCCCCTTCAAGGTCTTGTTAAAACTCTCGACTAGGCCATCTGTTGAGGATGATACACAGAGGGCGGAGCTGTTTAACCTGCAGTAACTTACACATCTCCTTCATTACCCTAGACATGAATGGGGTACCCTGGACAGTCAAGATTTCTTGGGGAGGCCTGTGCGGTGAGAATACCTGGAACAGCTCCTAGCAATAGTTTTGGAGGAGGTGTTCCTTATGGAATCGCCTCGGGAACCGCGTAGCGTAGTCCAGGATAACCAGGGATGTATTGGTTGCCCCCTTGAGGATTTGACTATGGGGCCAACCAGATCCATTGCAATCCGTTCAAAATGGCCACCTCTATGATTGGTAGCGGGACCAAAGGACTCCTGAAGAGTGGGACACCGGGGCAGTAAGTTGACAATCAGGGCAGGAGCTACAATACCGGTTACCTCCCTCCACACCCCCGGGCCAGAAAAATCTCTGCAGGATCCTCTCCCGGGTCTTCTCAGCACCTAAGTGCCCTCCCAGACATGTTTGTGTGCAACTATAGCACCAGCCTACAGTGAGATGGATTGGGGTACTACAGTTGGCTCAACCTCCTCACCCCGTATCTGGTCGACCCGTACAACAGCTCCCCCAACAAGCACCACGGGGGTATTATTTTGTCAGCCCATGGTATTTGGAGTACCCCATTTATCACACTTAACATTCTCCCGTGTTTTAAACAAGGTAGGGTCCTGTAGCTGTCCAGCCCCAAAATTCTCACAGGAAAACTCAAGGTCCGGCATGTCGGACCCTTCCTCGTGGCCCTCGAACCTCACCAGTAGGACCTCTAGGGAGAGAGAATTCATCTAGGGGAGAGAATACGCCCACTGTATAGTCCAGGATCAACCAAAGTTCCCCGCACCAGGGTAACCGGACTCCTGAGCTCTGAAGGCTTCCACCCGTGTGACCACCGATTGTGACCATAACACTTGGGGTTCTGCATCCGTGACTGAATCGGCAGCCAGAACGGCCGGGCCAACAGTGACATTTGCAGGGTCTGGTTGCCGTCCATTGGCTCCATGACAGGGACAGTGGGCAGCAATATGGCCCATTTCATGGCATCACTAGGCATGGATTACGGCTATGACCTCTTGTCACGAGCCTCACTGGGTTTCTGTGTATACAAGCCCCCAAGTGTACCCCCTCCCAACCGACTGTTTCCTTTTTCTGCAGTAGCAGTCTTACCAGATGGTTTATTGGCTTGTCACTGGCACTGGTTCGTGTGGGAGGGATAAGTAGAAGATCCTCCTAGCCCAGATATCTCTCTACTAGGGACACGAGTTCCTCAGCATTTGTGGGACCGGCCTGTCCAACCCACCGTGGAGACGAGAGGGCAGAGAACGGTGTGAACTTGTCAAGAACCACTCTCTCGACCATCTGTGCTGGGGTGTGCAGTCCTCGGGTTGGTAGCCACTTCCGGACAAGATGGATCAGGTCATGCATTGGGAGCACGGGGTAGTTTTTCAGAGTATGCCCACTGGTGACCCGGCTGGAACGAACTTTAACGGTGACCCCAAGGACAAGCCAGAATCTCCGCCTTTAGCTGGGCGGTTACACACGGGCCTCCGTTTCACTCAGGTCGTAGTAGGCCTTCTGCGATTCGCCTGTCAGGAACGGCACCAGGACATTGCCCCTGCTCAGTGGTAACTCCTCTCACCTCGCTACTCGCTCGAACACAGTAGATAAGCCTCCACGTCGTCGGGTCGCCGCCATCTTTTTAAAGCCTATTGCGCACTGCACCCAGTGCGGAATGCTGGACAACGGTGGGTACCCTTGCAAACCAGTATGGGACCCCTCAGTAGTCGTCGCTTGCGGTGTGCTGCCATAACGGCCAGAAAACTTTTCCATCATCAGCTGGAACTGGCTCGGGATCTTCCTACTGTTGCTGGAGCATGGCTTGCTGCTGTCGGGACCTACTCCTCCTGCTGCTGGAGCATGTGCTTGCTGCAGCTGTCGATTAGCCTGGGACTCTTCCTGCTGCTGGCGGAACCTCTCCTCCTGCGTGCGGGAGCATGGCTTGCTGCAGCTGTCCGATTAGCCTGGGACTCTTCCTGCTGCTGACAGCCAGTAGTGTAGCTCGGCCTCCTCTGATGTGCTGCTGCCGACTTAGCTCTGGACCTCGCTATGCAGGTATTTAATAAAGTCCTCCATCTTGGCTTTATCCTGCAATTTGCCTGCTGCTTTCACCAGGCCATGAAATGTTGGAGGATGTAGCAAGCCTTTCAGGTGTTGTGTCTTTTGAACTGCCCGCATCCTCACCATATGGTGGGAATTTGGCCCAGTAGAGAGACGTGAGTGGGTTAGAGGGGTGCGGGGAGCAGTTCAAGACCGTGACACCAAGGTTTAGTCCAAAACAGGTCTCGCCTGCGTTTATTGTAGCAGCAAAATAAAACGCCTTACATTCAGGCATTAATAAACAAAAAATCCTACCAGTCAGGTGCTAAAATACAGGTGTTCATTAACTCACCACTATACAAAATCACTTGAGCTCCAGGCACACAGAGGTCAGGGCTGTGTGCTCTCCAGCCTCCTTCCAGAGGAGAGAACAACACTCTCAGCTCTGCTGAGCGGTTTTAAAAAAAACAAAATGATTGGCTGCTCCCATCACCTGTGTCCAAGGTGCTGGACACCCAACATCAGCACTAAGGCCTTGCATAATAGCAAAACCTAGGGGAAAAATACGCCCATCCACAGTTAACCCCTTCAGGTGTCTAACCCAAAAAAACATCCCCAAAAAAACACGCCTTAAAAAATATAATTTTGAAGTAATACCCTTTAAAAAATGCTCTAAAAAGTGATTTAAAAAATGTTACACACTCCAAAATAAGACTAAGTAAAAACAACGCTTATCGCAAAAAATAAAAAATTAAAAAGTTATGCATATGAAAAAACTGTGAAGATAAAATGAACAACATTTTCGCCAAATTAGTTTTTATTCAGTAAAATTGGGGGAAAAAAATTTTAAAAAATCTATATAAATGCGTTTTTTTCGTAATCATTGTGATCTATAGAATAAAACTAATATAATATTTTTATGGTATAGTAATAGGCCAAAAAAAAAAAAAAAATCTTCCTAAAAATTGATGATTTTCATTCCCTCAACCAACCAAGAGTTAATAAAATCCCTCCGATTAGCCATAGATGCCCCAAAAATTATGTACCAGAAAGGCCATCTCATGGGGCAAAAAAATAATCCCCTATAGGTCAACATTAAAGAAAGAAAAAAATTATAGCCTTACAATGGGACATAGCAATATTTTTTGCTCGGATTGGCTTATCTCCTTCCCTCCTAGCCCGGCCGTGTGCCCAACAGCACGTTACCACCACATATGGGGGTATCGGTACTCGGGGAGAGAGATGGGTAACAAACTTTGTGGAGCTTTTCATTTATCAATCACAAATGTTTAATTTTCCCATCCAAAAGGAGTTGTATTGTAAAGAAATATTCAATTTGCAGACCTGCACCTCCATTGTTTTAAACCCCTATAAAACACTAAAGGGTTAACAAACTTCTTAAAAGTGCTTTTCATGTTGAGGTGTTGTAGATTCCATATGTGGTAATTTACGAGTTAACTATATTTAGGCCTCTCACAGTCAATTTAAAAGTTGAGCAGGTCCATCTAAATACGAGAGTTTGGTGATTTCCAAAAAAATTGAAAAATGGCACCCAGATTTTGAGAATCATAACATTCTAGTAAAAATATGTGGAATATTTAAAAACCATCCAACATAAAGCAGACAATTTGGCCAAATGTAAGTATGAATATTGGTGCTCATGAATCTGCGATCGAAAGTAGAGAGTTTAGAACTTTGACAAATTGCCCAATTTCAGTTTTTTCATATCTAAAACACAAAAGATATTTTTAGTTCAATTGTCATGAGAAAAAATCTCAAAATCCCCTGGATATACTTAGTGTTCCAAAGCTATAAGACTGATAGTGACACAGGCCAGATTTGAAAATGGGCGCGTCTAGAGGTCACAATAGGCCCGAAGGGAGTAATATCAATATAATACCGACCTTCCCTTCTAATGTTTGTAATGATGGTGGCATTAAGCCACAGCTTAGCGGTGGGACTCGCATTCATGGAGAAGATTCTTCGATCTCTGTTAAAAAAGCGATTGATATATGGAAGCAAACAATTTCTCTCAATAGTCTTGCCTATGATAGAAAATGAGATTCAATATTTAGAGAGCAGGAATTTGTTCGTCCTTGTGAATCTCAACAAAATCAATTCTTTATGGAGGGTGAATGCGCTCAGACCTAGGTATGAACAGCATTTGGAGATGTGTTCTGCCAGCTAAAGAATGGCATTATAACTGTTATCCAAAGCGGAGTGGAGAGGTTCACGAGTTGCTCAACTTCTCTCTTCAACGTTTCATTCAAGGAAGAGATTCAATATGTTCGTTGCTGTGCTGTGGAGAAGGAAAAAATATTCTTTCGTAACATGAGAAATAACATTGATTGTAAAAGACAGGTCAGGGAAGATGTCAGAGGAACGCAGATGGACATTTGCTTAAAGGGCAGTTACATGCTAACTTACATTTCAGACAAATCAATGTAAAGGCCAGATCTTGATCACATATTGTCTTTGCCATTTTTGGCACATAGGTTAATTGCAGTAGAAAACTAACAATGTTCCTTTTATTATAGCAAGCGAAATTAGTAGTAGGTTGACTTGAAGAATTGCAAAGGTTTGCCACTCTGCATAGGCTGTGATAGTATAAATGATCTCTCTATACCGAAAAAAAAACACTAGTGAGGTCAGGCTCTTCAGGAGTAGTGGACCCACTGGACACCACGACGATGACGTAAGCGACACCGCACTGGTTGACAGTAGCACGTGGCAATAGGGGTCTGGATGTCAGATGGTTGCAGTGAGACACAGTAGCAATCGCATGGGGGAGTTCGCGATGCACCTGTTTTGCGCAGCGGTTGTGATGGATGGACGGATGTGAGCGGGGAGGTCGTGTATGACGTCACGCTTGTCGGATTCCATCCAATCACACCAATGTGTGCCAGGGGCAAGTGCCATCGCGATCTCCCCCAGTGATGGCAGCTGTGGTCTCACTGACACAGCATGACATCCTAGGACCCCTAGGCAGGCTTATATATACAAGGGGGCTGAGCAGGCTTATTAACTACAGGGGCGCAGGCAGGCTATGTACTACTTCCAGAAAAAAATTGTGGAAGGGCCCCCACCCCAGCTAATCCGGCCGCCAGGGGACAGAATCTACAGGTGGTACCCGGTTTGTCAGTGCGGGACAAGGCAAGGGAGTCAGGATGGGCAACACGGGAAGGGATCAGAGTCAGGGACGTAAAACAATAGGTCAAGGACAGGCGCAGAAGGAGAGTAGTGTCAGGAACAGGAAAAACTCACCGATAACTGCGACTCAGGGCCATGAGACACAACATTTCCTTAAGGCACAAGGCAGCAGTGAGGTTTCAGACAGATGTGCAGGGTGCGACTAGTGGAGAGGACCATGGTTTATACAGAATTCTGGGAAAGGGCCAGTTGCCAAATTAACGGGTTTGCCACTGGCCCCTTTAAATTCTCCTGATAGACATCGTGCATGCCCGAGCAGACGCACGGGGGACATGTGTACCACGGCATCGAGGAGAGCCGAGATCAAGGAGCAGGGGACAGTAAGTAGATACACAGCGCGCATGCCAGCATTGTACTCCGGGGCAGGAGTGAGCCCGCGACCCGAGTATGCGGTCATTGGAGCACCGTGTGACAGAGAGCGAACCTGTGGAAACACAGTGGAAGCAGAGAGGACCAAATGATGAAATTATTTAAAAAAAAAAACCACAGTTCTGCCTGTGTATTGTAGAAGTGTCCAATAGGTGTTGAGTGAGGGGTTCCCCGACTGTCAGTCTATTTTTGGCTCATTGATGAGGTTACCAAGGCAACCGGTGAACTCCTTCCACCAAAATTACTCACCAGGTCCTTTGCATATACAAGTCTTATTATGAGTATGAGCGAAAATCAAAGCTGTAAAACGTTTTAAAAGTGATGGGTTAGAGGGTGGGGTTTGCGGTATGCACAGTGTTGTGCCGCAGTACGTAGGTGCCCGTCCACAGAAAAGGACGCAAGTTGAAATTTCTTCTGAATTATATGCTTAGCAAGACCACCAGGGAGCTCCAGTAGTAGTGTCAGGTTTATGAAGTTTATGGAGAAGAGGAAATGTAGGGGTTGGTTAGAGCAGAGCGTTAGCCTCCCCAAAGCTAAGGAACTAAAAATTATAAAAAAATCCTGAACACATGAAACTACTAGGAAAATATAGAATGCATGTACGTAATTCCAAGTGTGATGCTCGACATCATGTCCAAACTTATACTAATGATTTATGCAAGAAAATTTAAGAAAAAATGCAAGTCTGTTCAAACATTTAGTTCTTATTCACGCTGCCAAGATGAGACAATTAAAATTTAAAAGGAAACCACAAACTTCTGATGGAGGTATTAGAGTAAACACCGGGGCACCAGCGTCAGGGCGAGCTGGTTTATTTAAACACAATTTCGCTATTACAGCCCGAGGTAGCTTCCATTAGAAAGGGAAGTGTCGGTACCATCTCAAATTGTACCCATATGATCCAGGAGTTTGTAGCCACGGAAGAAGACCTTGGAGATTGTCCCCTTCCAGCAGCAAGGCGCAAGCGTCTATTCAGGATTTTCCAGTGCCAAAACCAGGAGGAAAGTTGGGAATGATCATCAATCTCACCTATCTCAACCAGTTTATAATAAATAAAAAGTTCAAAATGTTAATTAATAAGATCAGCCGTGGCCCTCCTGTCAGAAAAGAAATTTGCCTGATGATGACTTAAACAGATTTGAAAATGCATACCTGCACATCCCATCTTACATCCCACCGAAATTCCTGCGGGTAGTCAAGATTCATTCGCGTTATCAGTTCAAGGGACTGCCATTTGTTACCAAAGTGGCCGTATTTCTTTGGCCAATCCTCAGACTCCAAGGAGTGTATATAATTCTTTATTGACCGATTGGCTGTTGATAACCAAAAATGAAGGAGGAGGAAAGGAGGAAAAGGAGAAGAAGAACTCTTCTTGTCCACCTGAGAGAACACGGATTTGCAGTCAAACTAGAAAATCTTCTCTGTGAACTATATAAAGCAGAAGTTTCTAGGGTTCATAATACAATTCAAGCACAACGACACTCTTACTTTCCTCCGACAGAATTTCCAAACTAAAGAAAGTGGTCAAATCATCTGATTTTTATTTTTAATCTGGAAAACATTATCCGTGCACCTATGCCAGTCTTAGGTTACTTATCAACCAATAGAGCGGTACCATGGGCAAAGCAACAGCCACCCATGAGGAAGTTTACAGCTCAATCCGGGACAAATGGACCAGAGTCATGCGTCCCTATACAGGCCGATAGTAGTTACTGACTGCGGCGTCTTACAAGAATCGTTTGGTGGGACCAAGACGATGAACAGGGAAATCCCTCGCTATGTCACATAGTGGGTGGGGAGAACACATAGAATCTATAGGTTTACAGAAGGAATGGTCTTTGGCCTCGAGAAGCCGCAACAGTGAATTCAAAGAATTCGAGGGCATGGTCTGTTATTTTCAAAATAACCTGCAAAACCAAGAGGAAATTTCAGGGTGTAAACAGAAGAACCCCAACACGCAGTGGTCGCTTAATATCTGAACAAAAACAGAAGAGGCACAAAGAGTCCATCACTCTCCACAAGAAATGTGCACGCCTGATGTGTTGGGCAGGAAGCATGTCCAAAAATGTCAGCGATTCATTCTAAAAGGAAAACTGAATCTGAAAGGAGGACCTGGCTGTAGCCGCAACCCTGGTCACCCTTCAGAGTGGTCCCTGAACAAGGAAATGTTTCGTCTCAAAAGTGGGGGTTTTTGGTTGGGGTTAAATGCTCCTAACTATTCAAGCAATTTTATGGAAAATTACCTTACCAGAAGGATCCTCCTTGCACAGAACAAGTGTTTCATCCGAACCTGGAAACATCTGCAATCCAACAGATGGAAAAGTGGAAGTGAAAGGGGGCCTGAGCTGAGAAGATCTTGTTTTTCGGATGAGAGTGCATAGAAACATTGTCAGGTCTCTAGGAACCTAACACTTCTAAAGTTTTACAATCAAATTTGGAATACATGGGGAGCAGAAATGTTTGTCAGAACAAAGAAAATGTCCCCAAATTCAATTTGCTCTACTTCAGGTTCTACAAGATGGGGCTTCAAAAGGAGGCTAAATTTTACGAGTTCTATTCAGCCGGGGGGTGAGAATCTTCTCAGATAACACTTTTCTGAACACTCTGCTCAGCAGAAGAGTAATGAAAATTAAAGGCCCTGCGTCTTGTTAAGAGATGGTCTTTTGCAAAATCAAGGAGCTTGTGATAATTATGCCGGTTTTGCACAAGGTACAATCACAAGTGGCAAGGAAACAAGAGAGATTTTTTCCGTTCTTACCAGAACCATCCAGAGGGAAAAAATCAAGATGACATACATCTCTAGATGTCCAAACGAACCATTTTGGAGTTCGTCAAAGGTGGAAAACTTTCATAGACAGAGGCCCTTTGTAAAAAAGGTGGTCGGGAATATTAACACGGGGAGAAGAAACCAGAAACAACATAGCCAGATGGATCTAAGTGTGCTATGTCCAAACGGCTATCAGTTGAAGGTCTTCATCTATCTTCATATCAAGGCACTTCTACGAAAATCACAGGAGGTTTCCTGGGCCTGTAAGATGCGGTATGGTCACCTTCTATGTTTTTAATACTACAGACTGACGATAAGGGTAGGCTCGGTCTCAGGCAAACAAGTGCGTACTTCAATGTTTTTCTAATCCCACCCTTATGGTATATGGATTTGCTTACAATTCACATCAGTGAATGGCATGAGATGACCAGGAATATGGAACTGTACTGCCGTAATTTTCTGTTCCTGTAGTACAGAAGGCAGCAAAATTCCCCCACCAAAAATAAATGGTTGTATACTTAAAAAAAACATTGACCTTCTTGTCAGGGGGGATATTCTATAGGAGTCAGCCTACCAATCATATTGGATAAATCATAGTTGGCTGGATGGACAAAGGGGAAAAGTAAAACATGACACAGTCAGTGCGCTTCAGCCTAAGGAAACAGAAATTGGTTGGTCACTTTCAAATGATGTTACTGAAGATCGTGTATCTTGTTTGCCATGTAGTGTGCCGACTACCATGTCCATCGGTTGCGGAACGGGGGGGGGTTCTACCATATGTGTTTTCACACTTTGCGCATTTGGTTGAAGTATCATTGGGAAGATGATCCTCGAATTCAGGACGTTCTTTATGCCAGTGCGGGAAGGATCATGGATCCAAAGGTTGTACCCATAGGGGGGAAAATAAGGTACCCTTATTTGGACACCGAGTAGGCAAAAAAAAGAAAAATACGTCATGAGAATACGGAGTATCCGATATTGTTGCCATCATGTTCATTTAT